>CAUYPK010147270.1:0-10584 GCA_963574355.1 Loris lydekkerianus
TAGTCCCAGCTACTCAGGAGGCTGAGGCAAGAGAATTGCCCAAGCCCAGGAGCTGGAGGTTGCTGTGAGCTGTGTGATGCCACGGCACTCTACTGAGGGCGATAAAGTGAGACTCTGTCTCTACAAAAAAAAAAAAAAAAAAAAAAATAGGCTTGGCGCCTGTGACTCAAGTGGCTAAGCTACATACACCTGAGCTAGCAGGTTGGAATCCAGCCTGGGCCTGCCAAACAACGACAACTGTAACCAAAAAATAGCTGGGCATTGTGGCAGACACCTGTAGTCCCAGCTACTTGGGAGGCTGAGACAAGAAAATCGCTTAAGCCCACGAGTTTGAGGTTGCTGTGAACTGACGCCACATCACTCTACCGAGGGTGACATCATGAGACTCTGTCTCAAAAAAAATGAAAAGGCTTGGCGTCTGTAGCTCAGTGGCTAGGGCGCCAGCCACATGCCTCGGAGCTGGCAGGTTTGAATCCAGCCAAATAAGGACAACAACAGAAAATAGCTGGGCATTGTGGCAGACCCCTCCCAGCTACTTGGGAGGCTGAGTCAAGATAATCACTTAAGCCCAAGAGTTGGAGGTTGCTGTGAGGTGTGACGCCACAGCCCTCTACCCAGGGTGACACAGTGAGACTCTATCTCAAAATAAATAAATAAATAAAATAAAATAAAATAAATAGGCTCAGCACCCGTACCACGGTGGTTATGGCCCCAGCCATATATATAGAGGCTGGCGGGTTTGAAACCAGCCCAAGCCAGCTAAACAATGACAACTGCAACCAAAAAATAGCTGAGCATTGTGGTGGGTGCCTGTAGTCCCAGCTACTTGGGAAGCTGAGGCAAGAGAATCGCTTAAGCCCAAGAGTTTGGGGTTGCTGTGAGCTGTGATGAACCGAGGGTGATGCAGTAAGATTGTCTCAAAAATAAATAAATAAATAAATAAATAAATAAATAGCACAAAGAAATGCTCAATATTTATCCGGGGCAAATAGATCCAGATAAAGGTCCGGAAGGAAGCTGCATCACATTTCTTTGGGGAAGGGCATTGACCTGGGATCCTAGTGTGGTGAGAGAGCACTTTACCTTTTTGTTATGTTTTCATTCTTTGCAAGGAGAACGTGATAGTGAATGTGTATAATTAAACATTAACTTTTGAAAAGTGCTAAGTGCAGGGTCAAATGGACAAATTAACTGGCTGTTCTTGTTCAGGCTGTGTCAGTGGAGCAAAGGGTCAGAGGGGGCTTGGAGACTGTGCCTAGGCCATACCACCCCCCCCTCCCTGTTCCTGATCCCCCTAAGGCCAAAGCCAGAGCAACTTCTCCATGGGTAAGGGAGAGGGGAACTTAGGACCTAAGGTAGGAGGCTTAGCCTCTGCCCAGTAACCCATTCCACTGGTCCCCAACTCTAGGAGATCCCTCAGCTGGTCCTTATGGCCCAGGGGTTGATGACTGGAATACCCACAGGATGGGCATGAATGAAGTCTGCGTATTTATGTGTAGCCAGTGAAGGTGGATCTGGGGACTCACTCAGGATAACATCCAAAGGGTGAAAACCTGAACGGAGTGTGGAGGATAAACACTTTCGGGAGGAAAACTACACTCCCACACTCATTATGCCTCAAGGCCTCCCCTCCACCCAACCAGACTGGGCTTGGAGCCACTCACCTCCGGGTACATGGAGCAGTGCGGGGGCTTGAGAAACTAGACCCAGGCCCAGGCCTGCAAAGTTCGGGGTAGGATGGCTCTGAAACCCCTTGAACCTCCACCAGATGGGGAACCCTGCCTACAACTCCGATTCAGACACAAGGTCTAACTATTGCTAGGGCTATAGCAGTCCTAGGGCTGAATTACGGTGGGAGCCCAGGCTGCTGCTGGTGAAAGCCTCTTGGGAATAAAGGAGAACTAGGCCTCCGCCCGCAGCCTCCTCCCTCAAAAATTGGATTCAGCCCCAACATTGCCAAGCAGAATGTGAGCGCAGACGCCCAGAGAGCTGTGGCATAGGGGGCCCAGGTCCCTATCACCGCCTGTGGGCGGCCTCAGGATGTCAGGGGCCGGGTACTGCTGCGTCTCATATCGATCTCAGGGGTCCGCTGTCTCGCTGGTGCAGGCCCCACACTCAGCCTCGGGGAGTCTGCGTGATACTCCTGGCAGGAGCTCCTGAAGGAGTGCCTGGCAGGGGTCCTACCTGGCGAGCTGGCGTAAGGGTACCGTCCACGTCAAACAGGCAGAGAACGCGCTCCTTCCTGCGGGCGCCCTCGGCGATGACCGCCATAGTTGCAGATCGACCAGCCGGGAGGATTCACTGGATGCAGCAACCAAAGTACAGCCTGAGAGAGGCTAGACGGGGCGGGGCCAAGCAAAAGAGGCGCGGCAGGGTGCGATCTCGGCGAGAGAGGGTTGGTCCGGATCAAGGCAGGGGCGGGGCCTAGCCAGGGCAGAGCTTGATTCTGATTGCACCTGGAGAGGAGTGGGCGGGCCATGGGGCGGAGCACAGGCTGTTCCAGATTCGGTCGGATTGCTCCAAAACAGGCGAAGCCTCCGCCTTTGCCTGGGCCTTGGGGGAAGTGAACGACTGAACACGGAAGACAGGTTGAGCCAGAACTGGACAGTGGCGGCATGAAAGCTATTGCATCAGGGCTCGGACCCTGTAGCTGAAGCGGCTAAGGCGCCAGCCACATACACCAGAGTTGGCGGGTTCAAATCCAGCCCGGGCCTGCCAAACAACAATGATAGCTACAACGAAAAAATAGCCGGACGTTGTGGCCGGCGTCTGTAGTCCCAGCTACTTGGGAGGTTGAGGCAAGAGAATCCCTTGAGCCTAGGAGTTGGAGGTTGCTGTGAGCTGTGATGCTACTAAACTCTACCCAGTGCGACACCTTGAGGCTCTGTCTCAAAAAAAAAAAAAACCCAAAAAACAACCCATTGCATCAGGCCCAGAGGGGGCTGGACTGGGCGGCACCTCGACCCTGAGGTGTAGCTGGGCGGGACTCTGAGAGCCAAGGCCACTCCTCACTCTCCCTAGATTTGTAGGGCAATCTCTTTGCCCTTGAGCTTTTAAGTAATCTCCTGGTGCTGATTGCTTGAACCCATGAGTTTTAGATTGGTCTGAGCTAGGCTGAGGCCATGGCACTTCAGCCCAGGCTAGAGAGCCAGAAGCTGTCCTCCTTTGCCCCCATAAAGAAATCTGGGCGGCGCCGGCCCCATATACTGAGGGTGGCGGGTTCGAACTCGGCCCCGGCCAAACTGCAACAGTAAAATAGCCGGGCGTTGTGGCGGGCGCCTGTAGTCCCAGCTACTCGGGAGGCTGAGGCAAGAGAATCGCATAAGCCCAGGAGTTAGAGGTTGCTGTGAGCTGTGATGCGACAGCACTCCATCTAGGGCGATAAAGACTCCATCTAGGGCGATAAAATAAATAAATAAATGTAAATGAGCCCACAGAATACCTAGCACACAGCAGGCCCACATCAAAGGAGCATTTGTATGGATGTGCTGAATGTTGTTACCAATTAAACAGCTATTGCATGTGTTAAAAGCCTTAAAAATATGTAGACCCAGGAGGACCAGGTAGTGGCAACCCTGTGGCTACCACTATGTCCCTTTAAGAGGAAGGCTCAACCCTGGCAACTGATGCTCAGCTGGGGCCCTTGGGAGCCCCTGGGGAAAGGGAGCTGGGCTGGGGTTTGGGGAGGACTGGCCAGAAGGGTGACTTAGAGGAAAACAGAGGAAGCCAGGACTGAGCAGAGGGCCTGAGATCCCAGCCTGGCAAGATTCTGCTGGAATCAGAATGGAAGGAAGACCCTGGGCTCTTCTGGGCCACACATGGATATGAAATTTGGAGGTTAGTGACGTTGATGTTTGCTTTGGCCATTTCACTTACTTTTCCTAATAAGTCTCTGAGGTGAGCATCCTTTTACTCAATTTCCAGAGGTAGTTAATGACACCAGAGAGGTGCAGTGACTTTCCCAGGGTCCTGCAGCACAGCCAGGATTCCCACTCAACCTTTTCTTTTTTTCTGAAATAGAGTCTCACTCTGTTGCTCTGGTAGAATGCCATGGAGTTATAGCTCACAGCAACCTCAAACTTCTGGGCTCAAGCGATCTTCTTGCCTCAGTTTTTCTATTTTTAGTAGAGACAGAGTCTCACTCCTGTTCAGGGTCGTCTCAAACTCCTGAGCTGAAGCAATCCACCAGCCTCAGCCTCCCAGAGTGTCAGGATTATAGGTGTGAGCTACCCCGCTTGGCCTTCCCACTCAATCTTGTTCTTCCAAAGCCCTCAGTTTTCCCTGGCTCCCAGGTGTTGGTAGAAGGCCCTATGTCAAAATGTCCAACAAATACAAGGGCTGTGGACCATCTTTCCCTCTAATCCTTTTTCTCTATTGAGTGTGACCTTTTGAGTGTGAAGGGCAGCCTCTGTGTTATGGGGTTTAAAGTCAGCCTGACAGATCCTAAGGCTGCCCCTGCCCCAGGTGACCTTGGGCAGGTCCCTCCTAGAAAAATGTTTTATGTCTTTAACCCCCCTTACCCTTTTTGAGAACTGAAATCTGCATCCCCCTCACTTTTTTTTTGAGACATTCTCACTTTGTCACCCTTGGTAGAGTGCCCTGGTATCATAGCTCACAGCAACCTCAAACTCTTGGGCTCGAGGGATTCTCTTGCCTCAGCCTCCCAAGTAGCCGAGACTATAGGCACTTGCCACAACACCCTGTTATTTTTAGAGACAGGGGTCTCGACCTTGCTCAGGCTGGTCTTGAACCCTTGAACTCCGACAATGCACCCACCTAGGCCTCCCAGAGGGCTAGGATTATAGGAGTGGGTCACCCACAAGGCCCCAAATCTGCATTCCCACCTTAGGTCAGTTGTCTGGAGGGGCAGGGAGTGACCTTTGTTCTTTGTACCACAGAGGTTGTGGGCTCTGAGGGTGGGAGATTGTCCCGCCTAGAGCCCTGAGACAGGATTTATCCAGAACCACCAACCATAGTTAAATGACACCCTTCTTTAAAAGCTCTGTATTGGAAGGTGAGGGGGGAAACAAAAAAACCTCCAAAACTCTCTATTGCCTGGCTCTGAGAGGCCAAGGGGGAGCAAGAGCAAGAGCTGGTCTCTACTAAAAAATAGAAAAACTAGCCAGGTGTTGTGGTAGGTACCTGTAGTCCCAGTTACTTGGGAGGCTGAGGCAAAGAGGGTCATTCAAGCCCAAGAGTCTGAGGTTTCTGTGAGCTACAATGATGCCACAGCCCTCTACCCAGGGCACAGAGTTGCTGTCTTGCAAAAAATAAAGAAAAATAAAGGCTCTGTATTTTTGCTTTTGGATAGGGCAATGACAGTTTCATATGGCACTTTGCCATTCTCATTAATAAACTCCTCTTTCCTTAACCCACTTGTCCTTCTGATGTGGCCTTGGGGACAAGTGCTGAGATCAGTAACACTCCCACTCTCTGAGTCTGTTGCTCATCTATAAATGAGGCCACCACCTACAGCATGGCTGGGCAGATGGAGGAAGGTGAGGAGCAGGGAAGAGGTGTGTTTAGAAAGGTCCTGCAAAGAGTGAAGTGGAGGATGTTTCTGCTTTTTTTTTTTTCTTTTCAAATGCCTGCAGCCTTCATTGTTTTCACAATAAACAAGTCATTGATTGGAATAGGCTGAAGGGCGCATGCTCAGAGATGGCTTCCTAGGAGAGGGTGGAGGCTGTTGTTGCTAGGTTGGCTCAGGTCTCTTGGGGATCCCTTAGCCAAAGACAGTGGGGACAGAGATGGTTCTAGCCACAGCAGTGCCCTACTTTGGGGTGGGAAGCAGTGGTGGCAGCTCCTGCTGATCTCTGTGGGTTAGAACTCAGCCCTGGAACTGGGAAAACTCAGTCCTCTCAAGCTAAGGGTGGGGAGAGGAATAACACTGGGAAGGACCCTAGTGGTTCTGACTCATAGTTTCCAATGTACAAATGAAGAAACTGAGGCTCAGAGAGGAGAAGACCATGATCAAGGTTTCTGAGTGGGAGACTGGCTCTGTGCCCTGAGAGCATGGGCTGGAGGGAGGTACCTGGACATACCTTCAGGTGTGGGTAAAGAGGTAGGAAGGCTATGTAGAGGGAAAGCCAGCGCTGGGGAAGGGGTGGGAAAAGGCAATCCAGGTGAAAGCAGAAGTGACAGGGACTGGCCCTGACCCTCAGATGAGGGTGTGGGGGTTGGAGTGAGAGAGGAGACCCAAGAAGGGTGAGGTCTAGGAGAACAGGTCTTCTCAAGGAGACCACAAGCATACACCTGCAGGGTCCTCTCCATGGGGACTCAGCTCTTGGGAATTTGTAAACTTAACTTCCTGGAACTTCAAAATTTCCACTTCTGCAAAATCCTGTAGTTCTGTGGGCTCTGGAATAGAATCTCCTGCCTAATTCAAACTGGCCAATGAAAAAGGTACCTAGGGGCTGGAACTTTTTGACTAGAGATAAAAAGAGAAAGACCAAGCCAGTGGAGGATTGCGGCCAAAACCCTGTCTCTATTAAAAATAGAAAAATTAGCTGGGCGAGTGGTGCCTGTGGCTCAAAGGAGAAGGGCGCTGGCCCCATATGCTGGAGGTGGCTGGTTCAAACCCAGCTCCGGCCAAAAACTGCAAAAAAAAAAAAAAAGAAAGAAAAACTAGCTGGGTGACATTGTGGCAGGTGCCTGTAGTCCTAGCTATTTGTAAGGCCAAGGCAAGAGGATAGCTTAAGGCTAGGAATTTGAGGTTGCTGTGAGCTATAATGATGCCTTAGCACTCTAGCCTAGGGGTGACAGAGTGAGACTCTGTCTTAAAGGAAAAATAAAGGGCCTCCAAAATGTGAGGACAAGGAGCTTGGCTGTTACCTCATGGATTCTTGGGAAGCTGTGCAGGCTTACTGAGGTGACTTGGGGTACTGCAGTCCAGCTGGCCTAGAGTTGGGTGGTGGCCTGGGCAGGGCATGGGTTCTACAGCGCCACCTGGTGCCCAGCTCTCTCACCATAGGGTGACCTTGCTGGGCTCTGCAGCCTGGGATAGACTAGGGCAAGCCTGTGCTTCAGGACCAGTTCCAGAACCACTCTCCACCTCTTCTCAAAGCAGCCAGCCTCTAGGATCAAGGGCTCACATTCTATGGAGTGCTAAGCTCCTGATGGACTCCTTGCCTGCCCTCTCTGGCCACAGCCCCTGTCTGGGCATGAGGAGCCTTGGGTCTCATGATCCAGCCCTCATTGTGGGTAGGCCGCCTCCCACCCTGTAGTTACACTCCAAAACAGGTCAACAGCTCCCTTAGGTTTTGGGAAACTTAGCTAGAATGTTCTCTTCTTAGAGCTTCCTTTATCTGTACCACCACTCACCCCCTCCGGGAGGGCCCCTTGGGGTTGTACAGAGCTTCACTGCATATTAGGAGAACAAAACAAGATACCAAAGAGCACCTGTGTCTTCAAATGCACAGAAACATCTAAAAGGAGGGGCACAAAATAGCAGTGGTATCTTAGAATGATGGGAATTTCAAGGGACTTTTTTCCTTTCATTTTTGCATTTTTATCATTTTTATTGTTTGCCTAAATTTTCTGAATACATAGTATCTTTATACTCTTTCTTTTCTTTTATTTTTTGAGACAGAACCTCAAGCTGTTGCCCTGGGTAGAGTGCTGTGGCATCACAGCTCATAGCAACCTCCAGCTCCTGGGCTCAAGCGATTCTCCTGCCTCCACCTCCCAACTAGCTGGGACTACAGGCGCTAGCTATTTTTTGGTTGCAGCCATCATTGTTGGCTCTCTACCAGGGGGGACAAAGTGAGACTCTTTGGCAGGCCGGGCTGGATTTGAACCCGCCAGCTCAGGTGTATGTGGCTGGTGCCTTAGCCGCTTGAGCCACAGGCGCTGAGCCTATACTCTTTATTTTCATTAAAGAAAAGCAAATTAATCTCAGCACACCCCAAATCAAGTTGGAGCAGCCCAGTAACAGCTCCCAAAGGCAGGAGAAGTGGCTGGCAGTGGTGCAGCAGTCCCCATAGCTGCTTTAACATGCTTCATAGGGGGCTGCTTCATATACACCCAACCAAACTTTAAGTTTTTAGAGGGCAGGGCCCAAATTCATTTCCAGGGCTTCTTCATAGATTGACACACGCTGCCCCCCAGTCCCATCCAGCCCTATCATTTTCATGCTTCCCATGACCCTCCAAACCCCAGCCCCTGTGCTTTCTGCTACCCTCTGCCTCCTCTCTGGCCCGCCCTCCAGCGTTCCTTTTTCTGGATGTTCCCTCTGCTTAGATCACTCTCCTTTCAGATCTGCGCTCAGATGTTCCCTCTGCTTAGATCACTCTTCCTTTCAGATCTGTGCTCATTTCATCCTCACATTAACCGTCAACTCAGAGAAGCTTCCCCTGACCTTCAAACACACATTCCCCCATCATGTGGCTGCCTGGTTTTCTCTCTTCTCTGGTGTTATGACCATCTGAGATCACCTAACTTGTCACTCTCATTGCCCAGCCTCCCTGGAATCTAATCCCTCCCTGGGTGGGCCCTGCCAGTTTGACACCGCTGCAGCCCTAGCACAACCCCCAGCACAGCTTCCCCCATGGTGGGCTCGCAGAGAAACCTCAGTAGACTGGAAGGAACTCGCCCCACACTGACTAATCAAAGTCTAAGCCTATAACACCTGTTTTCTGCCATTTACCCCCCCCCCCCCCCCCAACAGGAGAACTGTTTGCAACAGGGAGGATTGGCCTGGGCCTCTGCAAGGTACTGGTTTGCAAGAGTCCCCAGTCAATGGCTGTTGAATGGATCGTCCATGGAGCAGTTTATCTGTGCCAGGCACCAGGCAAAGTGCCTTTATTTCCTCCTCATCACCACCCATTTCTTCCATTTTACAGGTAAGGGCACAGGATGAAATGGATGGATCCATAAGTGGTAGAATTGGGGAACTTTCACCAGGTTGTATAATTTTAGAGTGAGCACTGTTTTTTTTTTTTTTTGTTTGTTTTTTAGAGACAAGAGTCTCACTTTGTCCCCCTTGGTAGAGTGCTGTAGTATCACAGCTCACAGCAACTTCCAGCTCTTGGGCTTAGGCGATTCTCTTGCCTCAGCCTCCTGAGTAGCTGGGACTACAGGCACCTGCCATAATACCCGGCTATTTTTTTGTTGCAGTTTGGTTGAGGCTGGGTTTGAACCTGCCACCTCCGGTATATAAGGCCAGCACCCTACTCCTTTGAGCCGCAGGCGGCCGCCCCAGAGTAAGCACTCTTTTTTTTTTTTTTTGGCAGTTTCTGGCCGGGACTGGGTTTGAACCCGACACCTCTGGCATATGGGGCCAGCGCCTTACTCCTTAAGCCACAGGCACCGCCCCCAGAGTAAGCACTCTTAAGCCCTCCTGCCTTTGAACATGTCAGCCCTCAGGAAGCAAGTATGTCAGCCAAAGACACCTGTACTTGGTGTCCTCAGGACAGCCAGAACCTGTTTTATTCTTAAACTAGCACACTGGAAAAATGCAGTGATGTGTGGATGAAGTCTCATTCATGTGGTGGCTTCAAGCTTGGGCTCAGCCACGAGCCAGCTGGATCACCCACTTGCTCTGTACCTGTTTCCTCCTCTGTAAAACTGGACAAATACCCATATTTCAAGTTCTTTGAGGCACATTGTGGGCACAGATCAGGCCCACTGAATGGGCTCACTCGAAGTTGTTAGACTGGATATTCAGATACCCCCAGCTAGGCTGGCACGTCCGGCAATACCAGGGGCACTCAGAGAATGGTCCACCAACCCAATACTTGTGGGGAGAGACCCTTGGGGTCACGGACCCAGCCTATAGCCAAGTTGCAACTAGAAGTGAGCACTTCCTGGTGAGATCAGATATCCCACGAGGGCCAAGGGCCTCTGGGGGAAGACCCCAGAATCAGAAGCTTTGAGTCTTCTGATTCAGACAAGGCTTTGAGTCTTACCCTACCACCAGCCACAATGTGGCTTTGGGCAGGTGATATTCTCTCTGGGCTTTTCCCCCAAGTTTACAAATCAGTGGTGAGAGTAAGACCTTCTTCACTGCTATTGTCACTTCTTATGCACAGGGCTTATAACCAAGCAAAGGTGAGCATAGTTAAGCTGTGAGGGAGACAGGCTGAGAAGCCTGGGGTCATTTCATGCTGGATGCATACCCAGACCTGATTCAGGCACTATACAAATAGAGCAGGCAGCAATGAGTTTATTGCATTAGAAAAAACACCAAAGAAAACCAGCAAACACCTTCGTACTAGACAGTTATTAGTTTGACTCATGGATATAAAAGGAATCTCAAAGGTACAAGATTTATTTCTGGAAGGGAGTGATGGTTTTATCCTTCCTCCTTCTCTGTCCCTTTAAACCAATGGACCTCTATGGAGGTGTCCACTGTATGATACAAGAACACGACTCACTTCCCACCCTGCTTGCCTGAACACATCCAGGTGGAGTTAGCTGGTCACAATGGGCATGCTCCTGAGGTTCTGGGATAAACAGAGAAATGTGAGGATGGGGTTGGGGGGGGGGGGGTCCTAGCCGGACCCTTGGCATCCATAGGGACCGTGGGGCGTGGAGGGGGGAGGGAGAGCTTGCCTTCCTCGCGAGCTCGGGGCAGGCGGCTCGCGG
>CAUYPK010147272.1:0-11354 GCA_963574355.1 Loris lydekkerianus
TACAGAAATTATGATTCTATGAAAGATTTTGAGGAGATGAGGAAGGCTGGTGTCTTTCAGAGCATAAAGTGATTTTGGAATATAAAGAATTTCTTTGGGCTGACTTACATAGACGTTGGCCACTGACCCGTGTTCCTGAGCCATGAATATGAGTGATAAATAAACTATTAATACATTAAAAATAATAATAAAAATAAAAAAATAAAAAGTTGAATTACACACATTAAAAATAAGAGAATAAATTGATATGACAATTGCCTCTGGGAAAGAGGAAGTTGATATGACAGGTAGGGCCACAGGGTTTCAAAGGTACCTATAATGCTCTGTTGAACTAAATAGTGCACAGAAATTCATTTTCTATTAGTTCTCTTTAAGCAACACACATGTTTCATACATTTTGTGTGTATTTCATGACAAACATTTAATTTTTTTATTTGTGTATTTTAATTTTTGTCAGAGAAAAATTCTTCCTCTATTGCTTAGCATGGGTGCAGGGGTGCAATCATAACTCACTATAGCTTCTAACTCCTGGGCTCAAGTAATCCTCCTGCCTCAGCCTCCCAGGTAGCTGGGACTTCAGACACACACCACCACATCCAGGTAAGTTTTCCGTTTTTTGTAGATACAAAGTGGTGGCACACAAGACTATAGACCTCAGGAGGACAGCTTGAGTCCAAGAGTTTGTGGTTGCAATCAGCTAAGATGATGTCACTACACTCTAGCCGGAGCAAGATGGTGTCTCATAAAAAAATAAATAAATAAAATAAAAATAAAACAAAACATACAAGTACTTGTAAGGAGTTTAAGTAAAATTAATTCATGAATATAAAAGTAGAAAATGATTATTTTTAATACAACATTTTAAATATGTATGCATATCTTTAAATAAAAACTTAAAGATATATTAGCAAATAAAACACTAAATATTTACGTAGTCATTTTATTATTTCCTCAACACCTCTAACATTTCTTATGTTCACGTTAGCCTAAGAAAACTGAGAAGGGAGATTCTTTACTTTGGGAAAATGGAAGATTGCCTTTCTTTAGCGTTATTTTACACTCATCAAATATATTAATTTCATTCCAAAGAATGCCACTAGACTTTAACTGCCAAGCAATTATCTTAACTAGTTTAAGCCCAAGAATTTGAGGTGCTGTGACGCCATGGCACTCTACCGAGGGCAGCAGAGACTGTCTCAAAAATATATATATATTATTTAATTTAGCACCTTATATCACACAGTATATTTAAATTTGATCGCTTGCAGCAACAACTGCTGCCAGGCATTGTGGCACACATCTGTAATTCTGACACTTTGGAAGGTTGAGGCAGGTGGACTGCTTGAGCTCAGGAGTTTTAGACCAGCCTAACCAAGAGCGAGACCCCATCTTTACTAAAAGTAAAAAATTAGCTCCAGCCATATACACCTGAGCTGGCGGATTTGAATCCAGGCTGGGCCTGCCAAACAACAATGACGGCTACAACCAAAAAATAGTGAGGCAGTGTGGTGGGCACCTATAGTCCCAGCTACCTGGGAGGTGGAGGCAGGAAAATTGCTTGAGCCCAGGAGGTTGCTGTGAGCTGTGATGCCACAGCACTCTACCCAAGGTGACAGCTTGAGGCTTTGTCTCAATAAATAAATAAATAAGTGTAAAAAATTGCTAATTGTTGAGGCACATGTCTGTAGTCCCAACTACCTGGGAGGCTCAGGCAAGAAAATTGCTTAAGTCCAGCCAACAGTTTGAGATTGCTATGAGCTATGACACTACAGCACTCTACCCAGGGCAACATAGTGAAACCCTGTCTCAAAAAAAAAAAAAAATAATAATAATAATCAACAGGGCAGCGCCTGTGGCTCAGTGAGTAGGGCGTCAGCCCCATATACCGAGTGTGGCAGGTTTGAACCCAGCCTCAGTCAAACTGAAACAAAAAATAGCTGGGCGATGTGGCGGGCGCCTGTAGTCCCAGCTACTTGGGAGGCTGAGACAAGAGAATCACCTAAGCCCAAGAGCTGGGGGTTGCTGTGAACTGTGACACCACAGCACTCTACCGAGGGCAACAAAATGAGACTCTGTCTCTAAAAATAATAATAAATTAAATTAAAGTTAAAAATATAAAAATTAGCTGGGTGCTGAGAGCAGTGGCTCACACCTGTAATCCTGCACTCTGGGAGGCCAAGGCAGGAGGAATGCTTGAGCTCAGAGTTCAAGACCACCCTGAGCAAGAAAGGAGAACCTGCCTCCAAAAAATAGCAGGGCATTGGTGGCGGGTGCCTATAGTCCCAGCTACTCAGGAGGCTGAGGCAAAAGGACTGCTTGAACCCAAGAGTTTGAGATTGCTGTGAGCTACCACACCACAACACCACAGCAATCTACCAAGGTTGACAAAGTCAGACTACTAAAAACATAAAATAAAATAAAAAGCTTTGATCATAACTAAAGACTATCTATATTAAAAACATGATCATTAACATGGTTTATATCAGAGTGAAACTAAAAGATCTTTAGCTTCTCACTTATCACTTTCAAAACAGAAGTATTAGCTTAAGCCTAGCATTTAAACTAGTGACAAGAAAAAAAAATCCTATATATTCTATTGTTTTGGCTGGTAACACTGAACACAAACCCACAGAAAAGAATAGCTGGAAGTGAGTACTAATCTTATAACAAATAATTCAGTACTGGGCGGTGCCTATGGCTCAAGGAGTAGGGCACCAGCCCCATATACCAGAGGTGGTGAGTTCAAACCAGGTCCCAGCCAAAAACCACAAAAAAAAACATAATAATAGTAGGGTGGCGCCTGTGGCTCAGTGAGTAGGGTGCTGGCCCCATATACCAAGGATAGCGGGTTCAAACCCGGCCTTGGTCAAACTGCAACCAAAAAAAAAAAAAAACCAACCAGGTGTTGTGGCGGGTGCCTGTAGTCCCAGCTGCTTAGAAGACTGAGACAAGAGAATTGTCTAAGCCCAAAAGCTGGAGGTTGCTGTGAGCCGTGAGACATCACGGCACTCTACTGAGGGTGGTAAAGCGAGACTCTGTCTCTACAAAAAATAATAATAATAATAATAATAATAATGATAAATTCAGCACGTTTAGTGAATTACACTGCAAAATACCCAATTCTAACACTTTTTTAAATTTTGAGACAGTCTCACTACGTTGCCCTCAGTAGAGTGCTGTAGCATCACAGCTCACAGCAACCTCAAACTCTTGGGCTTAAGCGATTCTCTTGCCTCAGCCTCCCTGGTAGCTGGGACTACAGGAGCCCGCCACAATGCCTGGCTATTTTTTTGTTACAGTTTTCATTGTTGTTTAGCTGGCCTGGGCTGGGTTTGAACCTGCCAGCCTTGGTGCATATGGCTGGCGCCCTACCCACTGAGCAACGGGCGCCGCCAATTCTAAAATTTTCATTCAACAAAGCTGGTAACTCCTAAAATGTGCTAGACACTGTGGGTAAGTGGAGAAAGATGTGCAAAAGCAAATATTCTTGCTTTCCTGGGGCTTATGGTCTAGAGCAGTGGTTCTCAACCTGTGGGTCACGACCCACAGGAACTGTATTGAAGGGCTGCAGCATTAGGAAGGTTGAGAACCCCTGGTCTAGAGAGAAGTCAAATATTATTTTATAAAATTACAATATAGCAGTGAAACCCATTTCCCCAGAGGGAAGAAGATCATCCCTCTCACCCACAATTCTATACACAAAAAAGTGAGTTCTGCATCAATATTACAAACATAGAAATGAATACAATTGCAGTTTTTGACTACCTTTACAAGTTGATTTGAATAGTCAATAAAGCCGCTAATGTTGGAAGTCATTATTTGCATTTAGCCTTATTACATAATAATCAGATTAAGATCTATTAATTCAAGCAGTCTTGCATTCTCACTATCAATTTTCACAAAGGAAATATGTATACACAAATCTCCACAAAGACTTTGAAAAAAAGGGTAACAATAAGAGAGAAATGTCTTGATAAGGAACTCTGTAATAGAATGACACCATACAACATGAAAGCAAGTTATAGAAAAATGAAAATAGTCACTATTAGGTTTTTTGATTATAATATTTTAAAAATCTAAAGATCCAACTATAATGTAATATATAATTTAAGCTTGAAAATTTTCAATAGACTAAGCAGCAATTACTGCCTTGAAACAGTTAATCAAAACTAGATTCCAGCCTTGAAACTTTTTGTCACCTCCTAGAAAAATATCCTCTACAATTCACCACCACATTGCTACTCTCTGTATTATTGGTGGGATGAACAATAAAACAACACAATATAGGACATGAGTCATTTATTGAGATTATGTCTAAAAAAAACTTTTAAAATGTGGCTTATAAATACACTGTCAAAATTATATTTTAAAAGAGGCTTGTATTTGCAGTCCTATGACCTTATGCCCCACCTCATCCAACCTGTACTGCAATCACCAGTTATGTATCTGAATTTCCAGTTGGCTCTGGGCAACCTATGTACACGGAGTGCTTTCTTACTCTTTTATATTTCTAAGGACAGAAATTAGAAGGTATGCAACAAATGTCTGTTGGACTGAATCTAATCAACACAGAGACAATATCACAATGGTTAGATTCTTTTACCATTTCAATACTATGACAATGATACTTTCATATAAACTCACAAACACATTTAGAGGACTTCTCATTTAAAGTTTACGTAAAATTGCAATTTACAGATTATAAGAAAAACCTTTAGGCGGCACCTGTAGCTCAGTGGATAGGGCGCCAGCCACATACACCAAAGCTGGTGTGTTCAAATCCAGCCCAGGCCAGCTAAAGTAACAATAACAACTACAACAGAAAAATAGCCATGCACTGGGGCAGGCACCTGTAGTCCCACCTACTTGGGAGGCTGAGGCAAGAGAATCGCTTAAGCTCAAGAGTTTGAGGTTGCTGTGAGCTATGACGTCACAGCACTCTACCCAGGGCAACAGCTTGACTCCGTCTCAAAAAAAAAAAAAAAAAAAGAAAAGAAAAGAGAAAGAAAAACCCTTAGCCATATGACATCTTGCTTAATTTTCTGACCTTTAAATTATTTAAAATTTTATTTTAAATTTAAAAATTTATTAAATTTTAAAATTTAAATTTAATAAATTTAAAAATTATTTAAAATTATTTCATCTTTAGGATAAATGTTACTAAATATTCGAGAATAAAATGTAGTTTATATAGTCTGTTACCATAAATTTGAGAAAGAACAACTAATTCAAGTCAACACACTTTCAGTGCCTTTTCCCCACTTATTCTTGTTTCTGCCCATGTAGCTGCCTACTCACATTTTTAAAAGTCTTTTAGAGGCATCATTGACTATTTTCTCCATCACAGCAATCTTAGATTCCAATGGGCAATTTAAGCACTTTAGTATTATTCTACTAGTCTTATTTCTATAAACAAAGATTTTGTAGATAAACTGGTAAGCAGGCAAGTTGTTAGCAGAAATCTTTCTTTCTCTACTATAACATATAATAAACTTAGCAAATCACAACGTAGGGCAATTTAAGGGACCCTAGAAGAGATAAACCTATGACATTCTCACACTAAATGACAAACTAGTGCCACTTGTACACTATTATCAGAAGTTCAGAGAGTTGTTTCCAACCACTTTCCAAGAGATGTAAAGACCTCTAGAAATCAAACGGGAGTGGCTTAGGTATAATTCTGCTAAGATTCTGGGAAAGATGAGTAAGACCCCTGTGGGGTCTTCCAAAAGCAGTCATTTATTCATCTCCTAAATTCAGACTAAGTAAAACACCGACCCCACTTCAGGGCCTACTGAATCGAGAGGAATCAGGCTCTAAACCCTGATGTGCAGGAGACTAAGGCGAGGTAGCGCGGGGGGTCAAGGCACACAGAAACGATCATCCTGGTATTCGAGGTTTAAGGTTTCTCATCCACGTTTACCGAGGGTGTTGCACACAGCAGGTGCTCATTAACTGTTTGCTGACTGAATGAATAAATGTGAAACACTAAGAAAAGCCCGCAGCAACGGGTACCCATTCGCCGCGGTCTCCGTGGCTCAGACGTCCACGACCAGCCGAGACAGATCCCAACAAGCAGATCGCCCTCTCCATTTCTGCAGCATCAAGCAGCAGCAGTATCCAAAGGTCAGCTCGAGCCCAGGCCCAGGCTGAGCCAAACCCCCGCCTCCGGGCAGCACTCACCGTTGGTGTAGGGAGACCCCGAGGCCGAGGCGGCCCCGTTCTGGGATTGGGGACCGGTTGGGGCGCCGCCGGAGGCCGGTATTTCCGGCTGGGACATGACGACGGCGGCCGAGTTGGACGGGCTCGTCAGGGTGGACAGCAGGCGCCAAGCGGAGAGCTGGAAGACGACTACCGAAGAGGATGCAAAGGGCTAACGATTTAGGACTGAAGACCGGGAGAAGAGAGGACGGCACATTAGGCCCGAGGCATAGCGCCACCCTCTCCCCAGCCCGCCAGCACCCACAGCCTGGGAGCAGAGGCTTGGGAGTCAGGCCGGTGGGGCCTCCAACGCCCGGCTGAGAGGCAGCAAGCAAATGCCGAGACGAGGGAGGCCCCGGCCGGAAGTGCCTGTCAGCCGCCCGGGCGCGCAGGCGCAATAGGGACACGTGGCACTTCCGGCTCTGGGCACGCCGCCGCTGCCGGCGCTTTCTGTACTTTGCGCGGGGCCTCCCGGAGGCCACCTGACAGCTCACTGGCCTCCCGGCCGGGAGGACTATACCCGGCCTCTCCTGCCACGTCACTGTCGCTCACCGCCGGCCGGAAGTGGCGTGTGTCACCGCTACGGAAATCCCCGCGGTCGACGTAACCTGGCCGGCAGGTCCGGGATCGAAGAGCAATCTGGGCTGCTGTAGCGGCTTTCGTAGGGTAGGACCGACAATCTAGTGAAGATTTTCTGACACTGCTGACGTAATCGTCCTAAATTGAGACTATACGGCCACTGGTAGCTGAACCGGTTAATGTTCATCGCAGTATTTCATTTACCATTTCGTCTTCGTGTTCCAAGTGTGATAGTAAGGGATTTTGAATAGAGGTGGTAAAACATGTATGTGTTAAGAATGTGATCAAGCCAAGGTGGCCTTTGCTCTTTAACTAGAGGATTCAGAGGCTATTTAATTTTGAAACTGGCTGATTCATAGCATAGTCATGCTAAAATTCATTAGCTGCACTTTTAAGTGGCAATTTTGTTTCCTCTTCTAAGTTTACAGTAAGGTAAAGAATTCAAACTTTTTTGTTTTGCAAGTAGACTTTTTTGACTTTTGAGGACAAAGTAGTAGAAACTGCGGTGATTAGACAACATACACGTAGTTAATGATCTTAGTAATCAACTACTTTCATTCTATTTAGATTTTTCTGCAACAAAAGATTTTTCCTGCTCGGAGCTGATAAAGCACTTTACAAATTTATACTCTTGATTAAAATGTCATACTACGGTTTTTGCAATCTCAGGATGAAATACGTCTTGCCTAAATCATTTGACATCAGATGCCTTCTGTGAAATGTTGTATTACCTAGAAAAAAAGCAAGATCTACTGAACCCTAAACAGAGCAAAAAAAAAAAAAAAAAAAAAAGATATAAACTACTGTCATACCTGAAAAACCAGCAGCAAAAACTGAAGTAACTAAATATTAAATTTTAGCTCAGGGACAGTAGCAGTGGTTACAGTGTCAGCCACATACACCAAGGGAGGTTGTCGGGTTCAAACCCAGCTGGGGCCAGGTAAACAACAGTGACAACTGCAACAAAAAATAGCCTGGAGTTGTGGCAGGTATCTTTAATCCCAGCTACTTAGGAGACTGAGGTAAGAGAATCACTTAAGCCCAAGAGTTAGAGGCTGCTGTGAGCTGTGATGACGCCACACTCTCCCAAGGGTGACAGTGAGACTATCTCAAATTAATATTAAATTGTATTCTAACCCTCTTGATGCCCTTTGCCTCAGAACTGCACAAAAAGTATATTTGCTATAAGTGGAATTTGACAATTATATTCCTTTGAATAAAATCCACATACAAAATCTTTCAGAGCCAGGCTCTGTGGTTCATACCTGTAATCCCAGCATTTTGGGAGGCTGAAGCAGGTGGATTACTCGAGCTCAGAAATTAGAGACCAAAGTGAGCTAAGAGCAAGAGCCCATCTCTACTAAAATAAGAAAAACTAGCCAAGTGTCATATATGACGGGTGCCTGTTGTCCCAGTTGGGAGGCTGAGGCAAGAGAATCTCTTGAGCCCAGGAGTTTGAGGTTGCTATGAGCTATGATGCCACATCACTGTACCAGGGAGAAAGAGAAAACTTTGTCTAAAAAAAAAAAAAAAACCTTGGATGAATGATGATAATTTTGGTCAAATTGTTGTTAGTTTAGATCCACTATAACAAAATCCCAAATCATATATCCAAGAACACATAAAAAGATACACAAACACAAGCTTTTCTATGTTTTAAAGAGAAAATAGAACTCAGAGAAACTGGACCTTCATGAGGTCAGACAGAAAATCAAGGTCACTTTTTTTTTTTTTGAGACAGATCCTGAAGCTGTCACCCTGGGTAGAGTGCTGTAACATAGCAGCTCACGGCAACCTGCAACTCCTGGGCTCAAGCGATTGTCCTGCCTCCACTTCCCAAGTAGCTGTGACTGCAGGCACCTGCTGCAACGTCCAGCTATTTTTTGGTTGCAGCATCATTGTTGTTTGGTGGGCCTGGGCTGGATTCAAACCCACCAGCTCAGGTGTATGTGGCTGACACCTTAGCTGCTTGAGCCACAGGCACCAAGCCAGGTCCCTTTTTTTTTTTTTGACAGAGTCTCACTATGTCACCGACAGTAGAGTGCTATGTGAGTCATAGCTCACAGCAATCTCAAACTCTTGGGCTTAAGTATTTCTCTTGCCTCAGACTCCCAAGTAGCTGGGACTACGGGTGCCCGCCACAACACCTGGCTATATTTTTGTTGTAGTTGCCACTGTTGTTTGGCAGGCCCGGGCTGGGTTCAAACTGCCAGCCCCAGTATACGCAGCTGGCATCCTAGTTGCTGAGTTACAGGCACCAAGCCCAAGGTCACTCTTAAAATAAGCAAATTCTGAGGCTTATTCTCAAACTTAACATTGGTTTAATTATTTTTTTGCAACTTCATTTGAATGATCTTGGTTGATCTTGGCACGGAGGTATGATTTGGTTAAATCAATCTTTGAACTTTGTTCTGTTGATTTAGAAAGTACATAATCTAATTGGTTAAATCAGGTTAAAGGAACATAAATAAACAATGCTTTTTCTAAAATTTATTCTACTGGGAGGGGACAAAGGGATTGGTGTACTCCCACTTAATGAGCACAATGTTAGTGTATACGGCACAACTCCTGGGTGCCGATCAAAACTACAACAGTGACTTTACCTAAAAATACAAACATTGTAACCTAATTGTTTGTACCCTCACATTGATCTGAACTTTTTTTTTTTTTTTTTGATACAGATTTTCAAGCTGTTACCCTGGGTAGGGTGCCGTAGCACCACAGCTCACAGCAACCTCCAACTCTTGGACTCAAATGATCCTCTTGCCTTAGTTTTTCTATTTTTAGTATAGACAAGGTCTCACTTTTTTCTCAGGCTGGTCTTGAACCCATGAGCTCAAGCTATCCACCCACCTCAGCCTCCTAGAGTGCTAGGATTACAGGTGTGAGCCACTGGGCCTGGCCCTCTTAACTTTTAAATGAAATATATATATATATGTATGTATGTATGTATGTATGTATGTATGTATGTGTACACACACACACACACATACACATGAATGCTACAAAAAATTTATTCTACCCCTGTTTCCCTATTGCTATTATCACTCCCAGGGCCTGGCATGATGGCTCATGCCTATAATCATAGCAGTTTGTGAGACTGAGGCATGAGGACCACTGAGAGAATCAGTTTCTATAAAAAATAAAATAGGCCAGGTGCAGTGGCTCATGCCTGTAATCCTAGCACTTTGGGAGGCTGAGGTGGGTGGTGAGCTTGCAAGACCCTGTCTCTCCCAAAAATAGAAAAAACTGAGGCAAGAGGATCACTTGAGCCCAAAAGTTGGAGGTTGCTATGAGCTGTGATGCCAGAGCAGTCTATCCAGTACAACAGATTGAGACTCTGACTCTAAAACAAAAATAAAAATAGGCTCAGCACCTGTGGCTCAAGCGGCTAAGATGACAGCCACATACACCTGAGCTGGCAGGTTCAAATCCAGCCTAGGCCCGCAAAACAATAATGATGGCTGCAACCAAAAAATAGCAGGCATTGTGGTGGGCGCCTGTAGTACTAGCTACTTGGGAGGCGGAGGCCGGAGAATCGCTTGAGCCCAGGAGTTGGAGGTTGCTGTGAGCTGTGATGCCATGGCACTCTCCCCAGGGTGACAGCTTGAGGCTCTGTCTCAATAAATAAATAAATAAATAAAAATAAATAATAGCAGGGCATCGTGGTATGTGCACCTGTAGTCCCAGCTGCTCTGGAGGCTGAGGCAAGAAGATCACTTGAACCCAGGAATTTTAGGTTGCAGTGAGCTATATAATGATGCTACTGAACTCTAACACACTGGCAACAGCTGGACTCTCAAAAAAAAAGTAAAAATGCAATAATATTTTTTATTTTTTTGAGACAGTGTCACACTCTGTCATCCTTGATAGAAGTGCTATGGCATCATAGCTCATAGCAACCTTAAACTCAGGGACTTGAGCAATCCTCCTGCCTTAAACTCTCAAGTAGCTGGGACTACTGACAGGTATCTGCCATGAAATCTGTCTAGTTTTTCTGTTTTTGGTAGAGATGGGTCTGGCTCTTGCTCAGGCTGGTCTCAAGCTGCTGAGCTCAAGCAGTCACTTGCCTTATCCTCCCAGAGTGTTAGGATTACAAGCATGAACCACGGGATCTGGCCACAATAGTACATTTTAAAAACTTATAGTTAAGTCTCTCAAACGTTTTTTACACATTTTTTTTCCATTGAGGCATTTTATTTTTAAGTATATATTACATCCCTAGAAAAAGAATCCCAGGATTTTCCATCCTGTGTGCTTTCTTCTTGCTTCTTTTTTTTTTTTTTTATTGTTAAATCATAGCTGTGTACATTAGTGCAATCACCTGTACCCATTCTAAGATGCACCATAGATGTGGCCCCACCCATAAGCCTCCCACCACCAAAACCTCCCCCCTCCCTTCCCCTTCCTTGGCCCTTTCCCCATAGTTTTGTGCTATAGTTGGGTTATAGCCTTCATGTGAAAGCTATAATTTAGCTTCATAGTAGGGCTGAGTACATTGGATACTTTTTCTTCCATTCCTGAGATACTCTGCTAAGAAGAATATGTTCCAGCTCCATCCATGTAAACATGAA
>CAUYPK010147277.1:0-24104 GCA_963574355.1 Loris lydekkerianus
TGAAGTGAAGTGGGAGGGCCTTTAATTTTTGCCCTTTTGTTTGTGGGGCTCTTAAGCCAGTCTTGTGGGGAGGGGGGAATCCTGTCTGCTTGGTGATGTATTTTGTACCTTTAGTTTGTGTCCTTGTGGTCTCAGCTTGCCTCAGTGGTGTTGATGTGCATTCTTCAACCTTCTCTCTTGGTACAGCTTGAATCCTCCATGTTACTTACTAAATTTCCGTCCCTTAACACTCCTCCTGGATGGGAGTCTCTGTGGAAAGCTGGCTTCAGTCCGCCATCTTGTCTCCTCCCCCCTCTCCATATTTTTTAATGGCTGAATAGTACTCCATTGTGTACATACACCATAGCTTATTAATCCATTCCTGTGTTGGTGGGCATTTAGGCTGTTTCCACATTTTGGTGATTGTAAATTGAGCTGGGATAAATAGTCTAGTGCAAGTATCCTTATGATAAAGGGATTTTTTTTTTTCCTTCTGGGTAGATGCCCCGTAATAGGATTGCAGGATCAAATGAGAGGTCTAGCTTGAGTTCTTTGAGGGTTCTCCATACTGACTTCCAAAAAGATTGTATTAGTTTGCAGTCCCAGCAGCAGTGTAAGTGTTCCTATCTCTCCACATCCATGCCAGCATCTGCAGTTTTGAGATTTTGTGATGTGGGCCATTCTCGCTGGGGTTAGATAATCTCTCGGGGTGGTTTTGATTTGCATTTATCTAATAATTAGGGACAATGAGCATTTTTTCATATGTTTGATAGCCATTCATCTGTCTTCTTTAGAGAAGGTTCTATTCATGTCTCTTGCCCATTGATATATGGGATTGTTAGCTTTTTCCATGTGGATTAATTGGACTTCTCTATAGATCCTAGTTATCAAGCTTTTGTCTGATTCAAAATGTGCAAATATCCTTTCTCATTGTGTAGGTTGTCTATTTGCTTTGGTTGTTGTCTCCTTAGCTGTACAGAAGCTTTTCAGTTTAATTAAGCTCCCATTTGTTTATTTTTGTTGTTGTTGTAATTGTCATGGATGTCTTCTTTATAAAGTCTTTCCCCAGGCTGATATCTTCCAGTGTTTTCCTTATGCTTTCTTTGAAGATTTTTATCGTTTCATGCCTTAATTTTATGTCCTTTATCCATCTTGAATCAATTTTTGTGAGTGGAGAAAGGTGCGTGTCCAGTTTCAGTCTTTTACATGTAGATATCCAGTTCTCCCAGCACCATTTATTGAATAGGGACTCTTTACCCCAAGGTATGCTCTTGTTTGGTTTATTAAAGATTAGGTAGTTGTAAGATGATAGTTTCATTTCCTGGTTTTCTATTGTATTCCAAATGTCTATGTCTCTATTTTTGTGCCTATACCATGCAATCTTAACCACTATGGCTTTGTAGTATGGCCTAAAGTCTGGTATGCTGATACTCCCCAGCTTTGTTTTTATTAATTTGAACTGCCTTAGCTATCTGTGTTTTTTTTCTGGTTCAGTACAAAACAAAGAATCATTTTTTCAAAATCTTGAAAGTATGATGTTGGTATTTTAATAGGGATGGTGCTGAATCTATAGATTGCTTTGGGAAGTATAGATTTTAACAATGTTGATTCTTCCCAGCCATGAGTGTGGTATGTTCTTCCATTTTTCAATGTACCTGTGGGCACTGGTAGCACATTCAAATATATCTCTGTGGACATTTTCCATACATGACTCCATTGTCTTTGTGTCCTTTATTGTATTAGGGTACAAGCTATTCTGGTATTATCTTATATGTCCCTGCTTCATACTTAGAAATACCCATTTTTTAAGAATCTCAGGTTATATGTAGAGAGTAATAGGATTCCAAAACCAGTAGATGGTGGCAGCTCTACTTACTGCTATCAGTGTTATCATTTATGGATGGTTTCAATGAATAAAGGTTAGAAATGTGGAGATATAATAAAAAGGGTATTTTTTTCAGTCATAGTGACAATGAATTAATTTTACTATCCATTTTTTTTCCTAGACAGTTCCAACAACTTGACTTTTACTTTTCTAATCTTTAGTACAGTTAAGCCTATGCCACATTATGCAATGTAACAGTCTGATGTGGTTCATTTTTAAGCAAAGATGGAGGTCAAATGTATTAATTAGGTCTGAAAGACCCCAGGAGGTCTTTTCACTGCTAGTCATTTCTTGATCATCTCCCCTTGTCCTCCCTCCAGCACAGACATACACAGATTGTGCTGAACCTCAGCTGACAACTTGCCTTTTCACAAGTACACCCAATTATTTCTTACTTCTATTTTTTTAGCATTCTGTTTCCTTTTGTAGGTGTGCCCTTCTCTGTTTGACAGATCCCTATTCACCTTTCATCCTTTTTCTTAGGTGAAATCCTTCTCATTTCCTCTTGCAGGGAAAGTAAACCCTTACCTGAGTCCATATAACACTTTGTGTGTGCCTATCACAGTTTCATTATACTGTAATCATGTACTTATAGGCCTTTGTCCTCCAAAAGATTATATATAGTTCATTTTAGCATTGTGGACACAGATTCTTATACAAGGAAACACTGAATAAAATTCCTAGAGTTAGCAAGTGCATGGAAGAATCAAGAGAGTACTTCATCTATCAGTCTGAGGTTATTTATTTTCTTGTCATATTCTTGATAATGTGCCTGAGTCAGAGCTCTGAGTAAGTGCTTTCTGGGCAAGACATACATATGAATGTGTGGTCACATTTTTCTCACAGATGCTTTGTGTATTTTAGTATTTCATCAGCCTTGCTTCTTCCCTTTCAGGACCCTTAGCATGGCCTCCCTGATGGGCTTGGATTTCACACTGTAGATGATGGGGTTGAGCACAGGAGTCACCACCAGGTACACATAGGTGACAAGGGCATGTAAAATGTGGGGCAGGTGCCTTCCAAAACAGTGGATCATAGTTATGGTGATAACTGGAATAAAGAAGACAAATACAGTCAGAATGTGGGAAACAGGTGTTGAGGGCCCGGACTCTCTCCTGGGAGAAGCCAGACCCATGACTGTGTGCAGGATGAGAGTATAGGATAGGATTATGAGCAGGGAGTCTATGACACCTGTGGACCCTCCACATAGAGCCCATAGCGTATGTTGATGGTGATGTCATCACAGGCCCTTCTCATCACATCAGCGTGGAAACAGAAGGAATGGGACAGGAAGTTCTTGTTGGGGCAGAAGTTTAATCGCTTAATCAGAAATTGTACAGGGAAGAGGCACAATGTAGCATGGGCCATGACGGCCAGCCCAATCCTGAGGATGACATTATTTGTGAAGATAGCTGCATAGCGCAGGAGATTGCAGATGGCCACAAAGCGGTCAAATGACATGGCCAGGAGCACCGAGGCCTCTAGCACAGAGAAGGAGTGCAGGAAGAACATCTGGACAAGGCAGGTGTTGAAGCCAATGGTCAAACCAGAGCACAGCCAGGGTGGTGGGAAGTGTGAACAAGGTGAGGCCCACGTCAGTGAGGGCCAGCATGGACAGGAAGAAGTACATGGGCTGGTGTAGGCTGGGGGTCCTCCTCACAGCCAGGAGGATCAGGAATTTTCCTGTGAGAGCCATGGTGTACATAGAGGAGAAGGGGATGGAGATCCAGGCATGAATGGTCTCCAGGCCTAGGATGCCAATCATGAGGAAAGCAGGTGGCTGGAAGAAGAAGATGTTGGTATAGGACTGGGGAGAGAGCATCCTGTGAAGGCAGCTGAGAGCTCCAGAGAGATGTAAGGTGTGCAACCTGGGTACAAAAATAAGGACAAAAGACAAATATATTGGAACAACACCATCTCTAATATCAGGTGGCATGTCACACACAATAGCAAATATGATACGTGAAGAAGATTTAAAAATTACTTGTATTTTTTATTGCAGCACAATTCACAATTGCAAAGGAATCCAAGTGCTCTTCAACACAGGAATGAATTAATGAATTGTGGTATATATATACCATGCAATACCACTCAGTCATAAAAAGATGAATTTTTATTTTTTATTTTTTTTATCTTTTGTAACAAGGTGGGTGGATTTGAAGAACAGTCTCTTAAGCAAAGTATTACAAGAATGGAAAAATGAGCATTATATGTGCTCAGCACTGAATTGAAACTAGTAGATTAACAACTACATACTTACACGAGAGAGATACTCAGTTAAATTCAGGTAGGGTGAGGGAGGAAAAGGGTTGTGTATGTTCCCACCCAATGAGTACAGTTTATGGGCATATGGCACACTTAGTGAGTAAAAGTGTGTAATCTACAACTTAGATTTTAACTTTACAAAAGCAAACTATGTAACCTCATATAAGCTGAAAGAAAAAATACAAATAAAAATAAATAAATAAGTCAAAAATGATTTCCATTTAAATGAAAAAATGGGAAATAGTTGTAACTTTTTATTGAAAGCAGAAGTTTTATGACAAACTATTCTCGCCAAATATTGAATAAAGCAATTCTCTCAGAACAATAAATGAAATGATACTGAAAAGATTAACAAAAGTGCAATATTTTAAAGAAGGAACAATAGCTTCATAGAAATAAATTGCAAATATATTGGAGAAATCTGAAAGGTAGACAGCATGGGCTTGTTAGTTTTCTTTTCTTGGATTCAGATTCTATATCTCAAAACAAAGACACAAACAAATAAGAAAACAAAAATAATTAAAGGTAGATCGATGAAAGAACATATGGAAAACAGCCACCCAAATCTCTTTAGCAGAGATATAAAAACCCACTAAAAATAGTTATGTGAAGAATCAACATTGTTAAAATGTCCATACTGCCCAAAGATTTGAAGATCTTTGAAGAAAGTGACTACATTAAACAAATGACTCTTCATGTGAAGAAAACATGGACAGATGCCATGTTTTATATTTTAAGAAGATGTCATCTAGGGCTTTACAGATGGAGAAGAGACAGCAATGCCTTATTTCAAAGCTCAAAGGACAGGCTGACTCTCTAATGTAGCTGCTGAGTTTAAGTTAAAGCCAATGCCAGTTGAAGCTTTTCCTCAAATCTTAAGGTCCTTAAGAATTATGCTAAATCTACTGTGACCGGGCTCTGTAAGTGGAACAACAAAGCATGGATGACAGCACATCTGTTTATAGCTTGGTTTACGAATATTTTAGTACAACTGTTGGAAAATATGACTCAGAAAAAGAATTCCTTTCAAAATATTACTGTTCATTGACAATGCACCTGGGCACCCAAGAGCTCTATGGAAGCTGTAAAAGGAGAATAATGTTGTTTTTATACCTACTAACACAACATCCTGTCTGCAGCCCATGGATAAAGGAGTAGTTTTAACTTTCAAGTCTTGTTACTTAAGAAAAACATTTTGTAAGTTACAGCGTTCACAGATAGTGGATTCCTGTGATGGATCTGCACAAAGTAAACTAAAAACCTTTTGAAAATGATTCACCATTCTAGATGTCATCAAGGATATTCATGATTCATGGAAAAGGGTCAAAGTATTAACATTAATAGGAGTTTGGAAGAGGTTAATGTGACCTCTCATGGATGACTTGGGCTGATTAACATTTCAGTGGTGGAAGTAACTGCAGTTATAGTGAAAATAACAACCAAACTAGAATTAGAAGTGTAATCCAAAGATGTGACTGAATTGCTACAATATTATTATAAAATTTGAATGGGCGAGGAGTCGCTTGTCATGAATGCAACTCCATCGTTCTTACGATGGAGCAAAAACAGTGGTGTCCTGAGATAGAATCTGCTTCTGGTGAATACACTTTTGAATATTGTTAAAATGACAACAAAGGGTTTAGAATACCATATCAATTCTGTTGATAAAGCAGTGGCAGAATTTGAGAGGTTTGACTTTAATTTTGAAAGAAGTTCTACTGGAGTAAAATGCTGTCAGAGAACATCACATATTACAAAGAAAACTTTTGTGAAAGGAAGAGTCAATTAATGTGGCATACTTCACTATTGTCTTATTTTAAGACATTGCCACAGCAACTCCAGCTTCAGCAACCACCCCTTTGATTAGTCAGTGGCCATCAACACTGAGGAAAGAGTCTCCATCAGCAAAATGGTGGTGTCTTGCAGAAAGTGTACATTACCATTAACATTTTAATTGTTTAGCAATAAAATGTTTACATTAAGATGTACTTTTTTAGATATAATGCTATTGCCTACTTAACAAACTATAGGTAGACTATAAACATTATTTTTATACCCATCATGAAACTTAGTATGCATCTACCTCACTTTATTACAATATTGAGGTGGTCTTGAATTGAATGTGCTGTATCTCTGAGGTATGCTTTTATTCAGAGGATTAATTAATTTAAAATATACAGTGCCATTTTATTTAAAAGAAATCATTCCTTTTTTTACATATAGATGTGATAACAACATTGATTGTCAAAGCTACACAAGTGAAAAATAAGTCATGTAGAAATATAAAATGAGAATAATATTTTACAATTAAATCAAAATAGTATACAGCAAAGTCCCTATTAATTAGTAGTTTTTCTTATATTTCTAGAAATTAACTTTTGAACTGGTATCCAACATCTGTCTTTGTAAAATAGATTGCATATTTAGAGATGTTTTGGAAATCACTGTGCCTAGTCTCTAATACAATGCGGGAGTGAGTTCTATAACATCCAAGAATGTGTCTGGATGATTGTGTGCATGGAGGCAAGAGGTGGAGGGAGAGAAGGAGCTGTCATTCCATCTCTTTCTTAATAACAGAAACTTCAGTGTTTCAAATGAAAACCAGTTGCAATCATCAATCATATAATTACAAAATGTTCTTTCTCATAATGTACAAAAAAATGTTTTGCTGGAAGTTATATCCATTGGCCCCAATTCTGCCCTTTAGAGTTAAGGAAACAATCTAGTCCCTCTTCCACATGGTTATAATAAAAGTATGTATTAAAAAGTGGGAAATTTTTATTTTCTTGTGCTGTAAGGGAATAGAGAGAAGAGCCCACGGGAATTCTTTTCTGTTGTTTGCCTGCATGCCAACACAAACTGCTTTAAAAAACTGTGCTGCAACATGGTCAGGGATCAGCATGATGAATACTGGTGCTACAAAAATGGCTCGTACACACAGGAAATACAAATTCAAGTGCAAGGGAAATCGTCTGGGGAATTCAAACTGAAAGAAAGCCTGGCTACTGAAGAAAATACATTTCTTCAGGGGATTAATACAAAATTCCTTTACCTTTTTCAGAGATGGAAAATCAGAAAAAGTTTATGAGGAAAGTTTATTGGGGCAAGTTTTAAAAAATCACTAAAAGAAAATAACATCTAACACATTTATTGAAGTACTTGAATAAAGATATGTATTACCTAGGTCATAAGTAACATTTTTAAATTTATGTTATTTGTAGTGTCACAAGCCTATGGAATAAATAC
Organism: Loris lydekkerianus; assembly: GCA_963574355.1. Lineage (NCBI taxonomy): Eukaryota > Metazoa > Chordata > Mammalia > Primates > Lorisidae > Loris > Loris lydekkerianus. The sequence continues at coordinate 7,376 of CAUYPK010147277.1, forward strand.
AGAAATCAGACAATACACATTCATGAAATATTTAGATATAATTATTTATATATAATTATATGTAATATATATAATTATTTATATAAATATTTAGATACAAACAACATTGGCCATAGTGTTTCATATTAGTTTACATTAAAGAGTACAACATCACAAATACAGTTTACATTCCGACATATTCTACCCTTATCCCATTTCACTTCTTTCCCCAAAAGGTAATCTATGTTGTCATTTCTTACATATTATTCTCAAGCTTATCTTGACATTTGTTATTTGTTTATGCATGCATAAAAATACGCACTATTTCAGTATTTTAAGCTTTAATTGAGTGGTATCAAATTACTACTTTTTAAATTTAATATTATATTATTGTAATATGCATATTGATACATTTTCCTATAATTCCTTTATTTCCACTATTACAGACTATTACCAAGAATTGCTTAATCCATTTTATTCTTGGTAGATAAGTAGGTACAAATTATTGCCACTACCAGTAAGGTTTCAGGGAAAGTATTCTAGATTATACAGTTACTTTAGCCAATAAATTTACCTGTATAGAAACATCTTTGCTACACATTCTTACAGTTTTTAAAAAATAAATTAGGTAATATTTATTGTGTAAGATATAGTTATATATTTATTTGGCTATACATTATTATAGTTAATACTTTTCTCTCATATTATATACCCATGTGGACATTTTTATTTAAGAAAACTGGATCTTTGAACCAGTTACCCTGGTTTCATGGTTATGAATCTGTAATGGGTTATTAATTCTCACATGCTTTTACATAATCTTCTATATATTATGTATACTAGATTATCAACTTCATTTTATACTAATGTTTATCTAGGCCATGGAAAGATAACTAAATGGATTTAAATAATCGTAAACAAAAGCAGTACGATTTGAGAAACGTACATCCACATTTTTGCATGGCTTCTGACCTTGAATCTCCACATCTACACTCAGTCTGGAACATCAGTTGGGTAAATTTGAATAACTTGTGAGCTAGAACGTAGGATACCTGGTTGGATCTATAGAGCCTAAGGTGGATTGGAGGGAAGTCCAATCTTGTATGTGATGGATCAGATAATATAGATTTATCTTTGCCCTCAGATATTTTATAGTTCAAATTACCACTTTAGAAATTATTAGTTGTGTGACCTTTGGTAAATCGTTTAACCTTAAACCTTCATCTCTCTTATTTATGAGATGAGAATAATGGTTTCAGGTTTAGCCCATTGTTAAATAATAATAAAGAATAACATGTAGTGAATATTCATTTGTTCCAGACACTGCTGGATATGCTTCTAATGGATATAGTCATTTAATGTTTTCATAAATTAATTCAGAAACTGCTTCTAGAATCCCACTGAACAGATAAGGAAAGGGAAACACATAGAAACAAATTGCAGGAATTTACAAAGCTGCTACATGGCAGAGGTGGGATATGACTCAAGATATTCTGGATCCATGGCCATCACTCTTAGTCCACTGAGAAATAATGTCTCTTAACTTTTACCTTGTATTTAATTCTCTATATCAAAATATATTATTTATGGCCTTCCTGTCACCAGAAACTCCAGAAGAAGAAGTCCACAAAATACTTTTTAGTTATTTAAATAACAGGGGAAAATATTACTGTGGGAGTCCTAAGCCAGGTATTGGTATCTTGCTATCAGGATTTCCCTAAATCATGAAAGGCTTTAAGACATTTTCTTATCATTTGTGAGTCTCAGATTTTCTCACTTATAAAATGTAAAAAAGTGGGAAATTTTCACTTTTAGCTCTCTTGAAAATGTTTAATAAAGCCCTATCTGCATTATTAAAAATACACACTTAATGTAGGGTATTTATGCTGTGGCTTTTATAAATAAATTTCTTAACTTACAAATTTTGAAGTAAGAATGACGTCTTATTGCTCAAGGAGAAAAGAAAGAAGGTTATCAAAGATATGCATCAGAATGTCGATAATATGCATTTTTGGCCATATTTGCCAACTAGTTGAAAGTTGCATTCAATCAACATTATAATATGTTTTTAATTGTCTTGCAATTATTCATATGACACACATGAGATGTTATTCAGTTTTCTTTTTGATGCAATCATTCATCTTTTGCAAACAAATTCCATTTATAAAGAGTTCTTCATACTAAGATGTTTTTAAAAAGAGCCTTTAAAAAAAAGTAGTACGTTGATGATGAATGTGAGATCAGTTTTTCTGCCTCTGAACAACTTTGTTCATCATTTTATTGTTTCTTATTTGACAATTTCATTGATAGTGAAGTTCAGACAGTCAAGAAAAATAACAACCTCAGCACCCTTGGGCTGGAGTTCTACTGGGAGGCATACACACCTGATGTTCATATATGTTCTCCCAAGCCCACACATGAATGCCATTTGTAAAGGTAGTAACATACTAAATAAAATGGATTTACATTTTTTGCAGCTCACACAGCATCAGGAGTAACATTTTGAAACAATCTTTAAGCCTATTTCAATGGCTGAAGTTACTTTTTAAACTTGATCACATCTTACAGATACTGAAGGAAATGATACCTTATTGAGGGGGGGAAAAGACTCAATTTGGGGCATAATATGCTTGCCAAAACAAGTTATACTTATGCATAAAAGTATTAAAATGTTTTAAAGTAACAAAAGGTATGATAAAGAAAAGTGTGGAAAATGGGTGGTTTCTAAAAATAGGGCAGCTACTTAAATAACAAAACCAAAATAAATCCAAATGAAAAATAGAATGAAGTCTAATATTAAATATTTTAACAAGAACTACATATTTTGGAGAAAAGATGTTTTAATTTATAAAAATATCACTTTGATGTGTTTAAATTAGTTTCTAAGACCACCTTTTATTTTATTTATTTATTTATTTATTTTGCTTTGTCTAAGGACTCAAAGGTAAATTAATATTGTAAGAGGCTCTACACTGAACTGTTAACTTTTGAAGTAAGAAAGAAGTTCTATTGCCTTATGGGAAAAGAAATAATGTTGTTTAATATATCCATCAAAATGTTGATAAGATAGGGCAGTGCCTGTAGCTCAAAGGAGTAGGGTGCCGGCTCCATATGCTGGAGGTGATGGGTTCAAGCCCAGCCCAGACAAAAACTGCAAAAAAAAAAAAAAAGAAAAGAAAAGAAAAGAAAAGAAAAGAAATGTTGATAAGTCATTTGATATCCATATTTTATGATTAGTCAAAAGTCACATTTAATGATTCTAGAATTATAATAAAAAATATTTCCATATTATTTAAGAACTTTTGTTGATTGGTTTTTAGTTTTATTTGCATATATTCACCTAAGGAAAGGCACAGTAAATGTGGTTAACTAATTTACTAATAGATTATAGAAATTCATCAATGTTTCCTGTGACTCATATATTTAGAAAACTTAAACAGCTATAAACTGGTTTTCTTTTGGTTTCATATAGTCAAATCAATTAAACATGTTTTGTATTTTGCTATAGAATCATATTGCTAATTATCTTTATTCAAGAGATATAAGTATGAACATCATAATGAAGTAGATACCACCACCTTTATTTTCCAGATAACCTTATTTTTAGACTCTTCTCAGACATATTACTTCATAAATTTAATTTCAACATCAACCTGATTATTATGACGCCATTCCATAATATTTCTGTATCCACTGTGAAGTCCTAAATATGTATATGTGTGTAAGAGAAATTATATCCAAAACCTAATTATACTCTGATGTCTTCAAATGATTTATGACACATTAAGAATGGTCAAGGCTGCTGGGTAATATTATTCAAAAATGAATATAGAAAAATTATATATGTGTGTGTATTTATGTATATTCACATATACATATAATTTTGGAACTATTTTTTTGGAATGGCCATCAGAGCTGTTGTTTTATGAAGTCTGACAAATTAAGTTCATGAAATCATCTTAGAAAAATTACTTTGAATGGTGGACCGAGGTTCTGGCATCAGTGCACAACTTCTTGGGAATTCTTCAAAGGTGACCATAGTGATATTAAGCAGAGAGGTATGTAACTCTTTTTCTAGGAAGATTTCACAAATTTAATTGTCCAAACTTCATATACATAGACACACACACACACAGGCATATACCTATACGTATAGGAACGTAGGTAGGTAGATAAATAGATATAGATAAGACTTCATTTCATTCCTCATTTCTTTTCATAAATTTAAGTTAACTTTAACTGTGGGAATGATGATAGAAGCAGAAATGTGTCAAACTTATTTTGCCTGACACGAGAAGTTCTATAATTATTATCTCCAGACCAATATCTTCAACATCTCTTTGAAAATGGTTAGAAATGCAAAGTCATGGATCCCAATACAGATCTGAATCAAAATGTTTGGCAAAGGATACAGCAATCCCTATTTTAACATGCCCTGTATATGTATCTTATGCTCATTAAAGCTTTAGAATCCTTGCTCTATGCCATTTCCAAACTGCAGATAAAAATATTTGTCTAGAGGAAACTCCCAGGTGATTTTGATACACTAACCTAGATAGAAAAGTAATTCAAATATCTTAATTGTTCTGCTAATTTTCAAAGAAAGAGAAGAACTTTTCCTTCATTTGTTATTTATCAGCACTTTTGAGGATATGTGCATAAAATTTGAACTCTATGTCTGTTTCACTGTTTACTTTCAAATCACCATTCTCTGAATACAGATCCTCTCAGTAACATAACCATGAATGCTAGCACCAATGTATGGAAAATGGAAAAAATGACAATTTATCATCATTCAGGTAATTTTGCAAACTCAGCATAAGACAATGTTAATTAGAAACTTGAACATATTTGTTGGAGAAAATTTGTTTTGGATACATGCTGCAAATGGAATGCTATATATCATTATACTGTGCTTTGTACACATTCTGTCAATTACAACAATAACAAAAACTTTTTCCCTAATGATGAGTGATGTTGAGGAGTTTCCATATTCCTATTGGCTGAAAGTGTCTAATCCTTCTTTAGGAAGGTGTCTTTTGCTCACTTTTTAATAGGATTCATTGAATAATTTTATTTTATTGTTATTTTTATTTATTATTATTATTTTGCTGTTGAGGTGCTTTGAGTTCCTTACACATTCTAGATACTAACCTTTCATCAGGTGCAGAGTTTTCAAGTATTTTCTCACATTTTGTGGGTTGTCTCTTCACTCTTTTGATCATTTCCTATGCTGTGAAGATGCTTTAGTTTGTAGGTATTTTATTTGTTTACTTGTTTTTTAATTGTTATTTGTGCTTTTGAAGGCTTATTCCAAAAAATCTTGCCCAGATCAACATCATGAAACATTTGCCTGTGCTTTATACTAGTGGTTTCATAGTTTCAGGTCTTACATTTAAACCTTTAATCCTTTTTAGTAGAGTTTTACAAGTGGTGAGAGAGAGAGGTCTAGCTTCATTTTTCTTTAAATGGGTTTCTAGCACAATTTATTGACGAGACCGTCCTGTCTGTGATATTAATTGTTAAAGGCTTCATCAAAAATTAGGCGTAAATATGTGAATTTATTTCTGGTTTCTCTATTAGGTTCTACTGACTTATTGCTACACCAATACATTTATGCTTTAATTACTATTGCTGAATATGATGTTTTGAAGTCAGATAGTATAATGCCTTCTGTTTTATTCTTCTTACTCAAATTTGCTTTCGTTATTTAGGGTCTTTTGGCCTCCTACAAATTTTAGGATTTTTTCTATGTTTATGAAAAAGTAATTTGTATTTTGATAGGCATTGCATTGAATCTATGGATTGTTTGGGTAGCATGAATATTTTACTGCCACCCAACCAAGTTCATCTCCCACTGTCTAAGATAAAGCAAGTACTCAGATACAGCAGGATCGACAACAGAGAAAGAGTTTATTCTGCATAGTACTAAGTAGGGAGATGGGAGGAATTTCTTAAATCTGTCTTCCCAAGAATTTGGGAGACAGAGTTTTTAAGGACAGTTTGACTGCCAGAGGATTAGGCAATTGGGGTCTATGGATTGTCTGAGTGCAGGTGGAACTATCTGTTTCTTATTGGCCATTGCTGCCTGGGGTGGTCTCTCGGTCCATTGGAATATAGTACCAGGTTCTTGAATGAGGCTCTCAAGACAGTTGATTCAGTTTGGTCTGGGTGGGTCAACCAATCCACTGAAATGCAGGACCTGGAAGTCATCTCAAAAACGAGTGTTAGGTTGCACAAGTGTTATGCTGTCTATAGAGGAAGTTAGGAATCTTTATGGCCAACAAGTATATGACTTCAGAGTAGCAGACAGGGATAGTGGCTAATTAATATCATTATTTTTACCTAGGTCTGTGCTTTTCTTTCCCTTACCACAGATCTAGCCCCAACGTTAATATGTGAGGGCAGTTTCAATTTTAACAATATTAATTCTTCCCATCTATGGACAGAGGGTAACTTTACATTTATTAGTACCCTTTTTCATTTCTTTTATCAATTCTTACATATTTGTTCATAGATATCTTTCATTTCTTTGGTTATATTTATTCCTAGTTTTTTTTTTTTTTTTTTTTTAACCTATTATAAATGATATTGTTACTGGAATTTCTCTGCCAGGTCTTTGGTCTCCATCTCAGGAAATCGAAGGATAAATTCCTGGGCCACAAGTAAAGGAAATGACAGATTTTATTACAGATAAGCAAAAGAGAAAAGCAAAGCCTCCAGCACAGCAGAGGGTATCCCAAAAGGGTTGACAATTTTCTTTCTAGAGATGCATGTACAGTTGTTTGTAGCCCCCTTGAATATAACGAAAAAAATATTCAAAATGTTTAATCATGGGGGTGACAGAATTATGTCACATCAACAAGAATACACTTTGCATGCATTTTTGATGTTGGTTATGAAGAGTTCCCAGCAACATATGATTACTTTATGTGAGGTGAAAGGCAGAATATGACATTACACTGTGGTGAAAACTGTAAAAATCTACATATGTGTAGGAAGCCACACTAGAAAGGAATATGTTAAAATGATAATAATGACTGAGGTAAAGTGACAGAAGTATGAATGATTTTATTTTGCCAATTTTTCTGTAATATAATTTTGTTACTTCTACTGTTGTGATCAAATCAATAAAATGTCTTTTGAAAAGTAAAAAATAAAATAAAATACATGTCAAAGGTGTTGGCATAAAAGGCCTGTGGGCAGAAGGTTAATTTTAAAACTGCCATTGTGGAGGAATATGGTCGTGTTTTGGGCATTCCACTCTTCCTGGAAAGTAGTGGCTTAGATGGAACATTGATCAAACTGGTTTATGAGCCTGCTTGGGGTCAGAAAATACAGTCAAGGAGAAGGCGTGTGTACTTCAACGTGCCCTCCATTCTCATTACTTGCCTATTCAGCCAATGGATGTCGCAGCTTCAGTAATATGTGAAAATGTTAGGTCTGTCTGGAAGTTCCCTGGTCCCAGGTTCTCAGTGTCAATAATGAGTATTGATACCAAGTCAAGCAGATGATGGAGTGATCACAGATGCAAAGCAATGGCACACACAACATTTATCACAAAATGAAAGTACATCTCAGAGGGAAAAGCCAGCCATTTTCCATGAGTGGAAAAAGATCCCAAAGTCTGAGCATACGCTGCCTCCTATAGGCTCACTAATTTCTCTCACTTTTCTCCTGATGGGAGTGGTTGCTGTTTCCTGCCTTTGGAGTGATTAACAGGTTGGAGATATATAACCGTTTACAAAGCAGATTAAATAACAGGGTAGTTACTTAGCAGTTTTCCTGACTACTTATGGGCCTTCCCAGGATTCATGAAAACTCCACTCATGCTATGTTAATAGACTGTAAAGAGCCCCATGTCAGTTAAAGGTCCCTAGGTGCTCCTTACTGTGTACTTTCACGCTAGGAAACAGTTTGTAGCCATAATTTTGTCCCTAAAAACAATTTGGTTACTGGTCTCCGCCCTTAGCCACTGGTCTCCGCCCTTAGCCACTTCCTTGCCACCTGTTACCCTCTTTCAGACCTAACAGAAATACACTCCTACAAATACTTCACTGCTCGTTTTGTGTGTGAAAAGTCATCTTTTATTGATGTCACAAAATAACTTAAGTTCATAATTAAGAATGATTGATTTGTTGCTATGACAAAGTTTAGGAAGGTGAGCAAGCAGAGGGCAAAGAAGAAAAAAGGAAGCGAGATCAGCCTTTTAGACTATTATTTGAAGTAACAGAGGAACTGTGAAGTGGAGAGAGAAATGAAGAAACAGAAGCTGAAGGTTCTGATTGATTATTTAATTGTTATTGTCATCGTTGGAGAGGAAAAAGATTTTCTTTCCCCGCTTAGTTTTGTCACCGAGGCCTACAAATTAAATTGACAAAAGATACATTAATAGGAGAAAAAAACAAAGTTTATTCACATATAGTTGTGGGAGCTGACAAAGAAGATGGCTGAAGAAGTATCTAGAATTTGGGTTATATAAGATTTTCATAGGGAGAGGAGAGGGAGAGATGGAGCAGTTACAGAATAGCAAATGAACTTTTAGCACTGAAAAATGGTTTTAGGAGAGTGAATGGTGTTATGTCAGTGGCCCTGTTTAGTTTTGCTACTTCCCACGCCAGTGCCAACTCATTCTTGTTAGCCCTAAAGTCAATCTCTGATGACCTAGTACATGAAGCCTCCCTTAAGGGGATTTATGGCAGTTGAATTTCTTTGGAAATTTTACATTTTTAGGCAAATGTGCCAGACAGGTTAAGACAAATCCTCTTTTTGCATCTGTTGATTCTCAACTCAAAATACCTCAAAATAATTTTTATGTCACAGTGATATATTATCTTTATCATGTGATTTTCTTGTCCATGGTGCCAACTTGAACTGAGTGAAAAAAGATCAGGGAAGATAAAGTTCTAATCATTCTTCTTGCTGTCATCAATCTCAGTTACCTGGCTTTTATATTTATTGTATTCCTTCTGGGATATCTAATTATACATGTTAATTAATCACCTTTATTTTTACTATGATCTTTTCTTCATTGGCTTTTTTCTCCATTTAGTCAACAGACATTTAGTCAATAATAAAACCAACAACAGCAAAAATAAAAGTCATTTCATTTTCTACTCGTAAACAATTCAACAAGAATAAAAATCTTGCACTCTTTAGGTTTCTTCTAATAACTTATAGCCCTCTATTTTCAAACACTTATGTGAAGAAAGAGTTCTAGCCAACAGAAGTATGAAAATAGTACAAACTGATAAAATATACATAAACTCAGGAAAATGGAATCTCCTTACATTTATGAAGACTTTTCTAATGCTTAAATAACTTGTATTATTCACTGAAAACATCAGTTACCTTCTAAGACATCCATGATTTTTAGTCATTGAAAATTGTGTAATCATACAGACCCAAAAATCCACTGTCAATCCATTTTTAAAAGGAGAATGTGACATAGTAGCATGACTTTTATTTCACCATCCTTGATATGACAGTATACTTATAACATTAATTACAATATTCATACATCAATCTGTTGCTTCTTTAGTCAGAAATTTCTTGACATAAGAAACAAAACCTGGATGGAAATCCGTTTAAGTCATCTGTAGAGAACTATATGAATCAATAGGATAATCTACTCATTAAAAATCCTGAAATATCCATCAAAGCTATTCAGTTCTAAATTACAGTTTCTGGGTTTGAACAACATTGTAAACTATTCAGTTCTAAATTACAGTTTCTGGTTCGAACCAGACTGTAAATGCAAGGTGATTAGAAGCTCTCTTTCCGTAGTGTCTCAGTTGTCTCTGAGCACGATCAATTTGACAAGTATCCCCTGAGTTAGCCCTGCAGCAGGTGCTCTCTGCACTCTCTCTCAGCCATCTGAAGCCCCCAGAAAATGAAGATAAAATGATTTCACACTTGTCCTTACATTCTCAGACAGGGTGTTCTATTGAATTATTTTCAAATGTAAGTTATTATTTTCGTAAAGCAGATGTTCCAATAAAAATCCATAGATAGACGAACAGTTGCATAGGGTTTCAAAGCTGTGCAGTTACTTTCAAATAGTCTTTAAAAAATCTATAGTAGTGGTTTATAGTATCTTCAGTCTAACTTTGTTATATACTTTTTTCTAAACACAATATCATGAAGAATACTAATCTATCGAACTAAATTGCACCAAGAAATCAGTTTCATTTTCTACTCTTAAACAATCCATTAAACAACCCATAATTTACTAAGGTAAATGCAGGAAAATTACTACATTTTACTGCACATACTTTAATATCCTTGAACATGTACTATTTTTAATACCCTAATCTATAGTCATACTGGTTTAGTTTTATTTTAGCAGACACGAAAATGAGAGTAGAGTTAAGAAGATGTCTTGAATTTTTCTATAATCCCCAGTTTATACATAGCAGTAAATTATATTTTACCAAAAGCAGTAGATCAGAACTGAGGATGACTTTCAGAGAAGGTAGACTAGATTTCAAGTTAAGGAAACAAGAATGTCTTTATAATGCAATGAAATCTCCAGCAATTTTAAAATGATTTTAGTAAAAATACACTCAAGCTATTGACAATAAATCCACATTATGTATTAGCATTACTTGTTGAAACAGCACAGGTAATATCAGTCATTTGAAAAGTTTTTAGACAATTTTTTCTTCTTATTAATAGAAAAGTAAATGAGTTTCTACAAGCCAGTGAAGTCAAATGACCCTTTCCTATACATTTCTTCCCATTCTACTCTTGTCCATGATTCAGTAATTCAGGTAATAAAAATATGTAAATGAATGACAGCAGTTTATAATTTAATTGCCCATATACATATGGTATTTGTAGTAAAAAATTCTGTTTGGACATCAAGACCACCTTCTTCCCTTTTATATAAATTTTTAACCCCAGAATGTATTCCAGGCATAGCTGCTTATAAATCAATGGTGCTCAACATATTTACACCTACATCACTAATTTAATCATGAAAAGACAAAGAATAATGGTTATGTTTTTATTAGAAATATGTATCATTCAGATTTAAAACATAAAATGGGTACACTTAAAAAATTTATTAGGTATTTATACATTGATCTATCTTTTTATCTAACAATGTGCCAATAATTAATACAATCATATTAAAATAAATATGTTAATATTTTCTTGGTAGTGGTTAAACCATATTGCTATATGACTTATTGCCTTAATTTGCCTTCCTTCAAAGGAGACTTGGATACAGGGTTTCTGGGGAAAGTAGCTTATTGAGGAGCTGATCATAGGAGAAGCCAGAAGAGTAGGAATTGCGAGGAGCAAAGTGAGGGTAGATTATTTTGTAAGTACTCTTGTAGGCAGCCAGAAGTCAATCCCACTAAAGAACTCTGAGAATCAGTGTGAAATATTGACTTTGGAGTTATTCTGTCCGTGGGGCTAGAAAGCTGAGGTACTTTACACCAATACTCATTATTGATTGAGAGATATTTGGGAGGGGCCAGTCATTAGCTGGCTCTGGAGGGTGGCCCCCACCTAGACAGAGTTCTTTATCCACCGAAGAAAGCCCTGCGTTATGGCTTTGTCATATGTTGACTTGACTAGATTACAGCTCCCAGTTATTCAGTCAAACATTAATGTAACTACTTCTGTTAGAATTCTGCAGATGCAATTTAACTGACTCTTAGCTGACTTTAAGTAAAGATTATCCAGGATAATCTGGGAGATCCTGACCAAATCTGTTGGAAGGCTTCCTATGTGGACTTGAGGCTTCTCTGAAATAGAAGAAATTCTCTCTGTGGACAAGAGCTTGGACCCTGCTCATGTCTTCCAGGCTGCTATGTCCTTCTCTGCCTGAGCTATGGAGTTCAGACTTGCTTAGCTAACCCCTGGGAAGACAATGCTAAGCCATATACATTTATGTTCACACAAACATAGGTACATACTTCTGTGGTTGAGCTCTGACTGATATTCCCTCTGAAAGAGAAGTAATAATGTAGTTGCTGGCAATTTGAAATTGAACGTATGTACATGGAATGATGTATAAGGTAAAAATAGGTGGAGTATGGATATAACCTCAAACCACCCAGATACATTCACAGCCCTCATTTTTAAGGTAATATATGTGTGTATGATGTGTATAATATATTGCATGTAATATATGATAGTATAAGCATATACAACAATACATCTTTCAATGATGCTTTGTCTTGAATTCTTTATGACATAATCAACTCATTTCTAGAATGTGAATTCTTTCAGTGATGGCTACACCCTAGTCATCCACACATCAGCAGAGAGGTTAGGCAGGAGGCTGTGCACAGAACAAGAAAGAGTGGTTGCATTCAAGAAGTTATGTCCATCCCTTCTCTGGCATGACTAGGGAGACCAAAATATCTTCATATGTATCAGTCAAGACATGATATAAACTTAGAGTCAGTTGGCTGTATGGAATAAGAGTCTTGAAAACTTGTGGAATAAATATATGGCATCATGGCAGACAGAATGTCTGACATATGACATGGAGTTTGCTAAGAGAGTGGCCGTGGGTATTGGGGTTCAGATGTATAGAGGATTAAGGAATTTACTACCACTCAGGTTTTATAAACCAGCAAAGACCTCAAACACATCTTCTAATCCAAGAGAAATCAGCAGGCCAACAGTAGCCCAGAGTCCTAAATTAGTCCTGTTTATAACTTTAAGAGTCACACAAGACCAGTGTGTCAGCACATTTCTAGTTAGTCTTACATAGTCTCACAAAAGAAATATTACCACATGCAGGTCTAGTGTGGTGTCTCAATCCTTGCAGTCTGGGAGGCCAAGGTGGGAGGATCCCTTGATTTCTGCTGTTTGAGACCAGCTTGAACAAGAGGAAGACCTCGTCTCTACTAAAATTAGAAAAATTAGTTGTGCGTTGTGGTGGGTGTCTGTAGTCCCAGCTACTTAGGAGGCTGAGGCAGGAGGACCACTTGAACCTAGGAGTTAGATGTTGTTGGAATTTCTCTCCATGATGACTCCTGGAGTTCAAAGAATGAAACCACAGATTATGTGGATAAGCAATAAGACAGAGTTTAATGACAAGGAGAAAGACTGACAAGCATGATAAGCAAAAGAGGGGGAACAGAACTTCCAGCAGCAGAGCCAAGTGAGAAGACCCCCAAATCTTCAGTCTAGGGGGTTTACTACAGGCAGGAGTCTTGGGGAAGTGTCTCACAATTAGCCAGAGGTCTGAGGACAGAAAATAATACTAGTGCAGGAATACAGTCCTTGAAGTTTTTGCCTCAGGCAAGAAGTTAGGGTGCATACTTTCTACTAAAAAGGAACTACCCACAACCTTTCAGGCTGCTTTGTTGGTGATCTTGCTAGAGCTCACAGGATGTGGCCTGGAGAGGGAGGCCTGTGGCCTATTTGTGCCCAGAGATGAGGGTCTGATTTATGATCTCACCTGACCTAGAGAACTAATTATTTAAGGTTTTTTATGTATTGGATATTACATCTTGATATGTACTATCAGACTAAATGTATAATTTCATATTTTAAAAACCCCATAAGTTGTAATTATTATTCTCAACCGTCAGAAGTGCCATTTCTACACCTCAGACCAAATTATAAATAAATGATGAATTTTCCCAATGAGCACATTTTTTTTTTAATTGTGGAAATCATTTAGGTTATAAATAGTAGATCAAATAAGTTCAACATAGGTCATATAGTCACTAGGTTGAAAAGCAAAAATAATAATAATTTAATTATTATGAGGTACTGGCCTAAAGTCTTTACAGTAGTATTCATTGGTGTCCCTGGTATTCTAATATCCAAAGATTAGTTTCTACACATCTGCAATACAGATTAATTATGCTTCCATATGTTTCAACATATGAAACCCCAATATGCTATGACACTTGTCCATGGTATGACATCAACATTTTATGTTGTAATAGTAATTTTAAAGCAGTAGTAGTATTTAACTTACAAACAATATTTTATAAAATATTTAATATATTTTATTATAAACCAGTTCTCAGAAAATTAGTAGTCAGTAATTTATAGTAACTCCAGTAAGATAAAAAGACTCTGGATAGGCCATTTCTGACCAGCCAAGTAAGATAGCTTTTATTATAATTTTTCAAAAAGGTATAACAATATCTGAAGACCTATTGAAGTTAAATTAAAGAGAAACAAGACCAAATAAGACATAAAGTTTATTTTACTCAATGTGAAATAATGTAATTAGACCAGGGGAAGGTCTGAACCTAAAAATCCAAAAACAAGAAATGTGTAACTAAAGATACATATTAAATTTACCACAAATCTAGTTCTTAGAAAATCACAATAAATTAGGTACATTTTTTTCTAACCACACTCTATAATTTATTTTTATAAAATGATTTTTTGGTTTCATTTATGAAATTTTTGGAAAGTTTTTTCTCAATAATCACTCTTTTTTGAACTAATTCATGAAATAGTTTGAATAAGTCAGCAAAGTTCTTAATCCTCTCAAGATGCAAATAACTGGGATGCTTAAAGAATGATGAGTTTCTTGAAAAGTATTATAGCATAAAATAGAATGATTTAGATTATCCAATTCTATGCTATTACTTAATATACTTGTATAAAAATGATTGTCATAAAGCTAAATCTTCTGAAAAAGTAATACTGAGGAATAGCTGCATAAGTTGATTAAAATGACACTTCTAAAATGTGGAAAAATAGTATAGAACAAATGTACTGAAGTAAATTTTAATCAAATCTCTTCCAACAGCAATGATGTACAATCATAGATTTAAAAATTAGTGCCCAACCAATAGATAATTAAATAATGTTCCTAATTAGTCTACAGTATATCTCATTAAGCAGTAACCTACAAGTAAGTGGGTTGACCATGTTAGTTTAAATATATATAAAAATGAATTTGACATGCCATATTGTATATGAGTATTATTTATATATGTGTAATTTTAAAAATCTTACATTATACAGAGAATAGAAAGACTTTTTTTAAAAAATCACCTAAAGTCAAAATATCAAGTATTTTGCAAAATACTCACAAAAATTATTTAAAGTGTTCTAAAAACTTAAACATAAGTTATTAGAAAATAATTAACTGGTAGATCTAGTATTAAATGTACATTTTGAGCTGAACATTCTTACATAAGCTCCATGTTCTCACATACCTGGTTGCAATGAGCTGTTTAAAGCATGACTAGCAAAAATACAAAATTATCTAGTGGAAATTTAAACAAAATTAACACTCAAGCAGTTCAATCAAGATATTGAAATGTCTTGCCAGCATAACTGCACAATAGTCTAAATGACTTATGAGCATTAAAGAATTAGGAAATATCATGACTCATCCTTCTTAGACACATATGCAACTTGATGGTAAGAGTCTCACTAAAAGTAATAACTGCTTAATATTGCAAAAAAGATATATATTTTTAAAAGAAAAGTAAGTTTGCTTCTTTTGATTAAAATGAAAATTTGAAAAAGATCAATATATGAATAAAAATTAATCATCCAAATATAATAATTAATGAAAACTCTAGTATTTTTCTGTATTATTTTAAAACACAGAAAGAAATGTTTATAATTAAATAGTCTTTATGGGTGTTTTGATGCCAGTTTTTAAAATTTCAACCCTAGTTTTTCTTGAAATGTAAATAACAGGATACAAAGGAAGCTACAAAGCATGGGATCAAATAAATAAATACAGAGATCAAATCTTCTCTTCTTTAATCTGCATTTATTTTCCATAAATTATCCCTCCTCTAATTTTTCTCAAGTGAAGATCAAAGGCAAGACCTCTCCATTCTAAAGTAGGAGAAGCAGGGGAGGGGAAAGATGGCTGACTGGAAACAGCTTCTGAAAGAGGCTCCTATCTAAAAGAAAAGATATCATCCAGAAACAGCCCTATTAAGCTAAAGACTGGGAGCCCAGCCAAGAGAGAAATAATAACTGCAGGTCAAATCTGCTGAGACAAGCTGCGACTCCAAGAAACCAACCTTCAAGTACAAAATTCATCTGAAAGGAAAAGTATCCATCCCCTCCACCAAGAAAGCTGTGGGGGTTTTTGTTTTTCTGTCTCCTTTCTTTTTTTCTCTTCATTTGCTCCTGCTAGTTTTCTACAGACAAGAGATGAACTGTGGACCTCTTGTCTCAATCTATGGGTGAGTGCTGTGGGAAGTGGGGACTGCTTCCTCATAGGGACACTGCTATGACTCTGAACACTCTCTTGCTAGGCAAAAAAATTGAACTAAAGTCTTCCCTGCTGTTCTGAACTCCCAATACACCCTTCCTCCTTTACCTGACAAACCAGAAGCCTAACCCCTGCTGAAACTGAGGGAGGAGGTCCTTGAGCAATGACCCCCCCATCTGCTGGACCAACCACCCTCCCCCACAAGAGACTCTGGGGTCTGCGCTGAGCCTCCTGTCACCACCCACCAGGGACTCCACCACCCAGCTCTATGCCCTCTGGGCCTATGCATGACCAATCCAGCCAGGGACTTCACTGGCAACCCCATGGCCTTGCCCTCCACACCCATGGGGCCTCTGCCCACCATGGCCAGAAACTCTGGGAGCCACGCAACACACTTCCTCCCTCCCATACCCGCCCTACCTCCGCACTGGCCCTGCCTGTCTGGCCAGGGACTCTGGAAGCCATTCAACCTGCGCCCTCCCTTTGGAACCCTCCCCGCCTCTGCATGGAGCCCTCCTCCTGGTCAGAGCCTGCTGGGCTGCAATAAACATTCTGGTATAAATATCTTTGTTA
>CAUYPK010147280.1:0-14523 GCA_963574355.1 Loris lydekkerianus
ATGTGCGATCTCCAACCTTCTCTCCTGGTATAGCTCGAATCCTCCAGGTTACTTACTAAATTTCCATCCTTTAACTCTCCTTCTGGACGGGAGCCTCTGTGAAAAGCTGGCTTCAGTCCGCCATCTTGTCTCCACCCCCTCAAATAATTTTTCTTAAAATATTCAAGGTAAACATTTTGCATGAAATATTCCTTAATAATTTATTCTGTAATATAGTTGAATATCTGTTACAATATTTAAGCCCTTATATCAAAATGTGTTTAATGTCTACATAAACACTGTCTTCTTTAATAGCTCCTGGTATTGCATAGCCAATTTATTTATTATTACTGTTTTGTAATTTAAAATTTTATCTAATTTTTTATTTTTATATTTATCAAATATATTACTAGATAAATATTTTTACATATTAATTATTTTACTCTTTGGATACATACTTGAAAGTGATTTGGTTACCCAAGACTTATAAAAAGGCTGTATATGTTACTGTGTATATTCTCATCTTAAGAAAACTGTGAACTGTTTACCTTTCTAGTAGTGTTTTAGAATTACATTTCCTCAAAGCCTAGCACCACTTTCAATATTGGATTTAAAATTTTTTTGATAACAATTAATATTATTTTTGTCCACTTTTATTACTTTCATGATTAAAGCTTTTAAATATACTTTTTAGCAATTTTTATTTCAATGTATGTAAAATTACAAATTGTTGGTCTGTGCCCATCTATCTTTTTTCCATTGAAATATTAATAACTATATGGAATATTACTATCATATATCTCTATCTAGTCGTCATTTATCCATATCACCTATATAAATTTAGAAACATACTTTGCAGTGAATTCTACTTTACTTCCCCTTTGTAGCTGTCTATGTTTATTTGTTCAAAAATTTAAGAACATATTTTAACTTAAAAATGAAAGACAGATGCAAGAGAAACTATGTCAAAAATGTATTTGTATATATATTATTATATATATATATTATATATATATATTATATATATATATATATTATATATATATATATATAATATATATATATATATATACATATCTGAATAAATCACCATAGGTGAATATAGGTTCAACCAACACTGCTCCAGAAATCCTCTTGCTTCTCCAAATAATAACCATTATACTATTTTTATAGTAAATATTTCAATATTCATTATTCATTAACAACTAGTATCTAATAGTTTAAAAATAAAAATGTGCTTTCTTACAATATTTAGCATTTTTAATTAAAAATTACAAATTCTCTTTTATACTATAGAACTCTCTAAACCATCCTTCTCTTCCTTATTTTCTGTTTAAAAACATTTGACTCATGGAGTGTTTTGATGAATTTTGTTGACTGCATAAATATGATGTAGTTCATTACGTGCCTCTGTCCTCTGCATTTCCTAAATGCAGGTTATACAAATCAAAGACTGGATTAAATTGAAATTAGTTCCTTTTGACATGGCTATATATGGTTGACAAGACTTTAGGGGCCACATGTTGTTGCTTTGTCTTTTATTTTTTAATGTTAGCAGGCATTTCTTGTGTCTAGTAATAGGATAGAATTTTGAAAATAGTAATATTCTATTGCTATTATTCATCTTTCATGTATTATTTGAAATACTTTTACAATGGGATACTTTTGCTTATCTATCATTTGTCTGTCCTGTGGAACTATTTATGTAGAAAGGCCAAGATAAATGTTTGATTCTTTCCAATTGTTAATCAATTTTGCTGCTAAAGCAATGTTTTTTCTATCTTCTTTCTTAAGTAGTCAACCTTTCTTTGGTAATATTTTAGTGAAATCAGAGATTTATACATATATACTAGGTTCTAAACCATTGCAATTATTATTGCTATTGAAGTACACATTAAACCACATTTAGCCAGTTGGGAGGCTCTAAAAGCTGCTTCTAACTCCTTTTGACGTGTATCTAGTTGCCTTGCTAATTTATCTCTAATTGGTATGGTAACATGCTCTAGCCACACCATACACGTAAGTTTCCTTGGACCTGGAATCATCCATTTCAAAATATTATATCCATAATATTTTATTCTTAAAAATATTATGAATAGAAATTCAAGATATGATCAAGGCACTTCTCGTTGCTCATTTTTTTCCTCATTATTTTCAATAAAGATGAAATATTTCATGAGTTTTTATTGATGTTTCAAACAAAAATTCAAGACTACAACAATTTTACTTAACCTCTTCTTTATTCTGTCTTTCCTTTAAAGATTAGGGTTCTAAGACCCAGGAGAGTGCAGAATTTGAACATTCTATAATTATTCTTATTTTTTGGTATTTATATACATGATCTCAGAATATAAATGCTCTCTCATATAATTACTGAGAATACTTTTAGAAGTTTTGTATTATTCTTTTAATTATATCCAATTTTTATAGTTATATCTACATTCTCCAAGCTTGTAGTCATTATATAACTCCCTTCCTGTTAGTCACATTTAACTTTAGATTCACAACTAAATATATATGAAATTCTCATTATTAATCATTTGTTATTGTATCTTTAGTTTATTGGCAACTAAGATTTTTAAGAAAAATATATTTATTGAATCCTTGTGTGCTACCATACCTATTAGTTTATTTTTGTAGTTTATTAGTGAAGACAATTTGACTGGATATAAAATATCAGTATTATTATTTGTAGGTTACTATGGATGTTTTATAATATAACAACCAATCTCTGAGACTCATATTCTCAGAGTTGCAATCTATGACCCCTTGCTTTGGATCTGGACAGGAATGTGATAGAACTCTTGCTGTGTGGTTACTGAACTAGTCATCAAAGGCCATAATACTTCTTCATTCTTTGTTGGAGTACAGAGCCTCCATTATGAATGCTAACACACTGAGAAGGTCATATGTACATTATCTATCATTTTTAAAAGTTTTCAGGGGCTATACAATGTTATCATATTCTGTCTTTTTTTTTTTTTTTTTTAAGGTTACCAGTTTTATAGAGGGCAACACTGTTCTCCATTATAGCTGCTCCTCTGAAATTGCCCCCAATATATTTTCCAGTGAACACCTTTGGGCATATTGGTGTTTTTGCAGACATGTTTGTGAGACATGAATTTTTTTTTTCTAAGATACCAGTAATATGAAAGTCTTATGGGTATTGATGGTTTGTGACTTACACACTTGTATTTTAGGGTCTTGTGGTGTCTTTTGACCTAGTTTTGTTAGTAATGTCAGAATGTCAGATATCAGTTGCTGTAGTGCTTTACTCACATGTGACTTCATGTATATTCTATGAAAAATAATGGCTTAAAACTCTTAACACTAACACAATTTAATTGGAAAAGGGTGTCTTGTTTTGTTTTGTTTTAATCTTGCACCTTTTGATTTTCTCTATGTATTTAGGATTTAAATAGTGAATTTTGAAAATTCTTTCCCCAAACTGCCCTTTGGTTCCTTATTGAAGAATAGGATCCCTATCTCTCAATAATGGAAGGTTTAAGTTTTTGTAGGTTATTTAATTTCTCATATTTTAGTGGGAGTTATTTTTTCTCTGATGAATAAAGTTTATCTTTTCTGGATTAATAGTCACCTGTTACTAGCCTCAAAAAGTGGGTGATTGGTGGGATTACACCTACGGTGCATCTTACAAGGGTACATGTGAAACTTACTAAATATAGAAAATAAATATCTTAATACAATAACTAAGAAAATGCCAGGAAGTCTATGTTAACCAGTATGAAGAAAATTTGTCAAATGGTATATAAAACCAGTGTATGGTGTCCCATGATTGCATTAATGTACACAGCTATGATTTAATAATAGTAAAAAGAAAAGTCACTTAAAATAATTATTGATATTTCATGTATGCATTAGTCAAAGTAAATAATAATGTAGTATTTGGTTGGTTGCTGAAACAATGTTTGAATAAAAAATTGATGAAAATAAAATGATGCAGTTGTGTTAACAGGTCTCTGTATAGTGACAACTATATTTCCACTGTGCTTCATAGAGACCTAAATATATGCTTTCATAACTTAATTGTGAGTAAGATTATGCTGCAGTTGATGCCGGGGAGGTTAAATGAATTAGCCAAAATAATTCGAGAAGCTAGTGAGCCAAAAAATGTTTATTCATGAAATTTTGGTGAGACAGCTGAAGACTTAATGAGCCAAGAATCTGTATTTGATCCCCACATTTCAGTATAGAAATCTATCCTATTTTACTGGTCAATATGACTCACAAATTGGAGAATGTTTAAAGCATGTCCTTTGTTACTCTCCATATCCTTTTCCCTGTACACGTATCTTCCATCCTTCAAAAAGGAACAACTTCCACCAATTAGATTTTTGTTTTTTGAACCCACCTTCATCTATAAAAACAGAATATATACAGAATAACATAAAGTACAACATAATCTCTATGCTGACTCTTCATGCTACTAATTGTTCTTTATAGATATACATAGTGTTAATGATATGAGAAAAGAAAGAAAATTTATTCATATAACTATAGCCACTTCGATTATTCTGGTATGATATTCAAGCTAATTGCTTAATTTTATTTTTTTTCTAAAAAATGTCTCATTACAAACATTAACTACATCTTGTATCAAACATAGCCTGGTAGGCTTTGTTACATTTTATATTCATCCTTTAAACCTCCGTAGAAACAGTGAAAGTACATGATAATGTAAGCATGCTCTAAGAGTTATGTATTTGCATAAACCAGATCAATAAACTGATGGACAAGTGTGCCTGGGTAAAGTACTGAGGTGGAAGTTTCAAGGTAGAGTTTCTCATAGTCTGTTATCAGGCTTTTTGCTTTTTGCTAATTGACTTTTACTATTTGTTTTCTTCTGTGAAATTATTTTTTCTTAAATTTGAAATGAAGTTGGCTGCAGGAAAGTTTTATAATTTCACAGGTTTCTATTTTCTGTTGTTTTTATATAGTGTTCAAAAATATGTAAGTTGCTTTCTTAGATTTCCTGGCTGTGTTTATCTTCCTACTTTGGTCTAAATCTTCTTTTTCTGTAACTCTAATTCTGCTCAGCTATGATTCAAATGTCATGATTTCTCCTTTATGGGAAGCTCTTTCCTAGAAGAGAGAACTGGAGGGTTATTTTTGAAAGTATTTACAGTCTAGACCAGCACCTGTTATTCATGCCTAATCTTCCATAACAAGTGTATAGGAAGTTTCAAGTGATTGGAGCTGATCAAAGAAAAAGGTATAACCATAAGAGCAAATATGTTAAGTTTTACTGGGCCAAGACAATAATGCATGATAGAATAAGCCCCTTATTATTAATAGGAAATTGTCCAGGATTATAGTGAGAGATCCATCATTCAGAAGGGGAGAAGGGTAAGGGAACTCCCAGGGAAGAAGAGACTCAGAGAGAGGGCATACCTGTCTAGGTGATGTCACTCAGCAACATGGTGGAGAACTTTGATGGGCCATGGAAGTCTGGACCCTTAGGAATATAAGGTTTTATCTTATCAGTGGATGAAATATTCAGGGCAAGGTGCCATAGAGCATACAAATCAATCAGTCTCTAAATGACTAAAAATATGATTTTGGGGGGCTATCATTAAAGTAATGATTTTGAGTATGGCACTGGAGGACTTATGAATAGCTCTTAGTCTGCAGCAAAGAAGGAAACAATCCAGGGACCAATGCGGAGGCTAATCTTCATTCATTTGAATAACAAAGTGGAATAATGATTCTTGCCACATACCTGCCAGATGAGTATTGGAAAGAATAATTAGATAATATTTGAAAAGTCTTTTGGAGTTCTTATGAAATGCACTTTATTAATACAAAACTCTTATTAGAAGAGAATTCACTAAAGCTGGAAGTCTTTTCCTAAAGTAGCTTATGTACAATCACTGCTAGTATATTCATTGCAAATGACATAAGCTGCTCATGGAGATTGTAAACATTAATGGTATTCCTTTAGATTTTATTAGAGTATTAGTTTACATATTAAAAATATTTCAGTAAGTTTTTAAAAATCCATGTAAAGCATTGTTCGAATAGATTATAAAATGAATGTTTGGATTTGAATACAATTATGATAACTTAAATACTTTCCAAAGGATTATTTGTATTTGAACTTTTCTTGTTCTAAATAAAGTGAAGAAAATATTTTTAACATTATAAACATAAAACATTACTGAATAATTTTTTTTAATATATGTCTAAATAAGTGCCATGCAATTTAATATATGTCTGAATCTGTGACTATCATCCCTTTGTGGAATGCATTTTATTTGACCTTTAGAATAAATGAATTCACTCTTCATAAAATGCACACATTAGAAAATTTGTGTTTCAGAAAAGCTTTCCCTAATTCTTGTTTTGAGAACATAAAGGTTACAGTAGTCCATTCAGATGTCTGTATCTTTATTTTCAAGTTCCTAGTGAACTCTATGGAATCTACAAAAATTTAGTGAGAATGACGTCCCTTCACTTCTTACTCAAGAGGGTAGGCATAAAATCAAAAGGAATATACAACTTTTTTTTCAAATTGGTAACCAGTCACAATTTCTGCAAAGACAAGATGATTGGTGAAATAATCTACAGATCTCATTGCTACAAAGGCCATGATTGACATTTTAATCCTTTCCACAGCCTATTTAATTCTTCCTGTACATTCAGCCAGAATTTGTACTGCTGTAGGTTGGTTGACAGATAATGTGATGCTGACCTCCATCCTTGAGTGGTCTGTGGTCTCACTTACCATGACTTTGGTAACAAGTGGTTGCTGCAATTTTCCTCTTTCCATTTTTTCTTGGGCATGTATATATTAACAAATGTGCCAGAAAATTTATAAGATCCAGTAGTGCTTCTCCATTTCTTCATTGTGTATAGGATCAATAGCCAGCCTTGGTAAACAGAGTTGATGACACAACTAGTTTTAGAGATCCTTTCTTTTCCTTTTGGTTCATTTGTATAAGAAAATCAACATGGTAAAAAGATAGACTCTGTTACTATTTCAGTTTAATTTATAATGTTTTTCTTGAGGGAAGCATTTGTTTTTCCTGGGAACTTAGCTGTATATAAGATTGCAAAAATTTTCAGCATACACTGAAAATGATGGTGGTCCACTCTTTGGTCCTGGATCTGTTGATCTTGTGAGGCCTGGCTACCGAGGCTCACCACTATGTACCTACTGGTGCATCTAGCATATGCTAGAAGCAGTTTTGCAAACCTGAGGGATGTTTTCTTCCTGCTGGCTCCTATCATAATATTTAACTGTCATTAGACTGGCCTACCAGTTTGGCTCATTTTAGGATTTTAGGACACAAGATGTGCATATAATCTTCAGGTTATTTCATTATTATTATTATACTTCTTTTCTATATAATAGATCCTTTTCTCTGAGGTAATGTTTTTTGGGATGGCATGTGAAATGCTTTAATATATCATTCTTGAGTCTCCAATAGTGGGCAGTGTGAAGGCACTGAAAACCAGTGTGTTACCAGATTGAGCTGCTATAATAAGATACCATAGACTGGGTGGCTTAAACCACAAATAATTATTTCGCATAGTTTTGAAATATAAAAGTCCAAGATGAAATTCTTGGAAATGGCCTTCCTTTTGCTTTATATATAATTGTCTTCTCATTATACAATGTTAGACAATTTAGTGTGCAAGCTCATCTTAGAAAAGGTGCTACTTACCTCATTGCTAAATATCACTATGGTCATCTTCAAAACCCTTCCCTGTGATGCTATGCACTGATGCCAATGCCTATTCTGCCCTTCAAAGTATTTTTCCTAGGATGAGTTCATGAACTTGTTAGACCTCATGCAAAAACAGCTTTGATGATCATTCCAGAAAAGGAGTTCCAAAATTGCTTTGACTAGGCACTGGCTTCAGTGCATAGCTTTCTAAAGGGAGAACTTTGGAGATGTCCACAGTGATATTCAGCAAAGAGTTAGGTAGTACTTTTTCTATGAAGTATTTGTGAACTTAATTGTCCAACTTCATATCCTCACATGGCAGAGAGAAGAGCTGTGGGATCTCCATCTCCTTAAAAATCCATCAAGTCCAACATAGGGGCTCTACCCTCATGATCTCATTAGAGAATAAAGTTCCATATGTAAATTTTAGGACATATATTCATTCTATATCAATGAGGAAGACAAGCACATATTAAGAAGAGTTATCCGTTATGGTGAGGAAGGATTGCTGTCTCCTCCCAGGTCAGGGATCTAACGCAAGTGACCTATCACAAAGTGGCTGAATAGTTCAGTATCAAGTGGTTCTTGTTGATATTTGTAGCAGTGAAATTGACAACTATCAGTTACAGTGGCTAGAATTAGTTTTGATGAGATGATGCCAATAAACTTCGGCCTGTTCACAATTGCCATTTCTGCCACTATGACTATTTACTGTTAATGGTCTCATTGGGACAACCTGGAGTAGCTGAGAAAAGAAGATAACTGACATCTTTTTTTTGATGGCTACTTTGGGAGACTTAACTAAGTGTTCATTTTTGTCTACTTTTATATCTTCTTTTTAGGCCTCCATGATTTTCATCTTCTATCAGTCTTGCTTTTTTTAAACCCTTGATAAAACAAAACATTCAAGTGTTCATCAGAAGACCACATATACCCATACTTTAGGGACCACCTTCTTCCATAGAAATCTATGAATAAGTATAATGCTCACAACTCTTCCCACTGGGAAGTGTTCCGAAGTACAGGTATGTTTTGCCATTTTTTTTTTTAATTTCTGGCTTTCAGCAACATAACTCTCTAATTCATCTGTGAGCTACATTCATTCCTTTCTATCAGTTAGTTGTAGAGAAATTTCCATAAGACTATAATCATGAGGTAGGTAATAAAGTGATTTGTGTCTTTCATCCTATTATTTACCAATATCTTCAGATAAATAAAGATCTGGTTGGCCCGATCTCAAACAAACCAGTTTTTTTTTTGTTTGTTTGTTTGTTTGTTTTTTAATTTAAAGACAGAGTTTCACTCTATCACCCTCAGTAGAATGCTTGGCATCACAGAGCACAACAAGCTCCAACTCCTGAGCTTAGGTGATTCTCTTGCCTCAGCCTCTTAAACAAACCACTTTCATTGAATAATTTCTGGGTAACTTTGTCACTGATGACTTTAATATTATATACTTCATAAAAGTCTGATATAATGGCATACTAACTTGCTGTTTCATATTCAATTGCTCAGTATAAGTCATTATAAAAGTTTTGAGATACACAAAAATCAAGAAATGTAAAATATGCATGGATGGAAACAAATGAAGACCACAGTCCAATACAATGAACCAAGCAAGTTCTCATTCATTTTCATGAGTGAAGGAGAATGGGTTCTGTTGACTGTGTCTCTTGGACCATAACACAGTCTGTTTTAAAATGTTCATAGCGAAGAACATATGAAGCTTATACCAAAGTGAGGTGTAAATTTAGAAATGGTGATTTTTTTTTGATGTAGAAATCACAGTTTTGTTCCATAATATTAAGATACTGTCTATTACTCTTTTGCTAAAGCTTGCTGGGAGCAAAGGATCCTCATCTAGCACCCCCAAAATGTTCACAATAGTATTCCAAAATACTATTATACTATTCCTATTTTTAGGAATAGTATTATAGCAGTATTATACTATTCCTACTCCCAGAGAGGCTTGCAGAGTGCTGTTCCTTAGTGGTAAGACATAATCACTGGATAAAGTGTCAACTGTCACTCAGTGTCTACATGTAAATCAATCACAGAACCTCTTAATCAATGGCTAACTGTGAACTCTTAACTGTATACTAGTTACAGTGTCCCTGAGCCAGTGTCAGGTGAGATCCAAAATCTAAGTCTTCACGACTAGCCATTGATCTTTGTGGATAGGGTCAGAGGACTACCTACCACATTTACATGTGGTGGCATTTAAGCATCTTTGGGAAAGGGGATAAGGTACTTTTATTGATCAAAAAGCTCTGTGAGTGATTTATATCTAGACACTGAATGAAGATGACACTGTGCGTTAGTAAACTTTAGCCTTTTTCTCTTCAGATCTTATTTATTTTTCTCTTATTTGTATGTGTTATTAATTATTGAATTTACACAATTTAATAAATACTGTAGTGAACTGTGTATCTATTATGGCCCTTGGAGACCACTGACATATTAGCCTGATGTATCAGGTCACTGATAGTCAAACACTCTGTCTGTCACTCTGGCTTTCTGTCTTCTATAGCTGTCATCTCTGCCTTGCTTTTGACATTTAATTGCTGCCATTTTGGTGTCTCCAGTGTCACCAATACAGTAAACCCAAGTTTCATAGAAGCAGCACCTACTTCCACCCCTTGCTTATTGAGGATGGCCACCATGGAGTCTCTCATAGATACTGGTGGACCCTAATCCAAGTTTTCACTGTTGCCTCAGTGAAGGGAGTGTCCTATACCCCTTCTAGGATGTATGGTCAACATTTCTCAGATATTACATGGAAAACATGTTCTGAAACTTCTTGCTCATTCCTCAACCCTCCAACAAAGTGGTTCTATTACCTTTGCCACATTTATTCTAGGCATCATCATGATCTACTTTCAAGAAGATGTTCCAGAAAAATACTAGAATTATGTCCAGTTTTTCTTCCAGTACATACAACCCTATTAACATTATGGCCATAAATTTCTTTACAATCCAGGCTTTTCTCCATATTTCTGCTACATTTTGAAATCCACTGAAAAAGTGTTTTTCTAGTTTCTTAAGAACTTACTAAAAGGTCTATAATCTCTTTGGAAAATAAACTATCATATTTTTTCTTGGCGAGATTCTGACTAATGGGCTGAAGGCAATGATGTGTGACACAGACAGATCTTGAGAAGAAGAGCCATTCTCCTGTAAGAAACTCACTTCTGGTGAGGTCATTGTACAGTTTTAGGCAAGAGGATGTTTTTTTACATTTGATACTGGGAAGGAGGAACTGTTTGTACCACTCAGTGTATTAGGGACTATATAGATTCAATATTCTCAGGCTTAATCCTCTAACATTTTTCCAAGTCTTACATTCCCAATATTTACTTCACAGAGCTTTACTACAATGTAAGAACCTTGTCAAGGTTGGCTATTAATTTTAATTGTCAGCTTTGTTACCTTTGCAATTAGATCAGTGGCTTAATTTCTATTAAAAACTGCCGTAAGAAATGAGAGTCTACATAACAGCTGTCATAGGAGTTCTTTGCTTTTACAGTTTACAGTGCACTTTCAATTTCCAGTTGGCTGCCTTGAGCCTATAATTTTCTTTCCACAGGCCTTCCTATGTCATTAACAGAAGCCAGCCTACTCTTCAGTATTTATTATTATCATTGCCCTCATACCACTCAAGTGCCATAGCTCAAATACATCCAGCATCTCTCTATCCACTTGTACCTCTTCCCAATTAATCCAAAGTGAAACTCTCAGAACTTGTGATGTGAATACATGCCATGTTTTATCACCAATTCATTTCTGGTATCAGCTGTTTCATTTTGAGCTCTTCAAGTAGAACTTGAGGATAGTGCTTATGCAGTGCCACTTAATTAGGAAATATAGTCCAAAAGAAACCAGAAAGGGGAAAAATGAGAGTGAGGCAGGAGATACCATAGAGAGAGAGAAAACAAAACAAACCAAAACAAAACGTGTTGTGGATGGTACTAACTTTGTGTTAAGTCAAATTTATTTATTTATTTTTTTAAGAGCTACTTTTTTCTTTGCCTATCAACGATTCAGATCTGGAGTGGAAGGAGAAGAATATATCTGCTACCTTATATCTGTAAGTGGTCAGAACTTTTCTCTACAGTCTCTCCAGTGTGGAGCAGGTGAGGGCAATGTTCCTGTCTCACAGATTTGCACATCTTCATGTTACCAGGGGAAGGCTGAGGGTAAAGTCTGAAACACTGACATAAACATGGGATAAAGGGATGCTCGATTGGGCCTGCTGCTTAAGAGGCATCTTCCTTGAGCCAACACAAAGACAGTCGCTATAGTGGTTGGTGTAAAACAAGTTGGCAGAGCTCTGGACATATGTAAATGAAATGGTATAAATGGAATGTCTTATGCAAACTCAGACAGAACCAAACTAAACCCAATAAAATGAAACAAAGCAGTTCTCGTCCTTCCTTGATTCTTACTTCCCATATTCACATACTTTTTTGATTCTTACTTTTCAAAGGCAACTTTTTATCATCTTCTGGCATCCAGCAAAATATTTTTAAAGAACATACATACTGGGATTGAGGCAAAACATTTTAAAATAACATGTGTTAGGCAGGGCCCAAATTTGTAGTTAGCAGATATTGGCCAGGAAGGAATTTCCTATAGGGAGAAGTCAAGGACCAATCAGGGGAAAAGACTGCAAGAAAATTCAGACACCTGTCAATCATACCTATCCATCATCTGGTAACATTCCAGACCTCCTATAGCCCCTCCAGCCCAGACCAGGCAGATAAAAAGACATTACTTGGGAGTCCTTAATGTCTTTCTCCACTTGTGGAAACGGACTCATTTCTTTCTCTGCAATGTATTTTCTCTTTGTAAAGCTTTCTTTTTTTCTTCAATAACAGCTGTTTGTGTGGAATTGCTTTTCGTCTGCAATCACTCTGTTACACCAGCCTTTCTTGTGATTCTCACAAGTTAGGAGCCAAAGAAGCAGAATAACAGTCTACTAAGAGGCTAGACCTGACACATGCTTCTACCATTCTTCCTCTCTTCCCTTAAAAAGAATTAGACATTAACTATTCACCATCTTATTCCACTATCCCACTACCACATCCAACATTTCCATACACATGCACAAAAATGCACTCATTCCCCACGTATGGATACACACCTACACATGGGAGCACACACATATACACACTTCTGTTATACCCACCTATCAAAAAGATTTCATTATAACCATGTAAATTCTGTTCACATTTGGCCCCCATTCTACTAGAATTTTGTTGTTCCATGGATCCAGGTTGAATAATTGAATAATTCACTTACTTGCATTTCCTCTAATGTTCCTAATTCATAATGAAATAACAAAAGAAGCAAAAGCCGAATCAAACACAGAGAAAACTATAAACTTCCCCTAATTTCATTAAATGAATTCTGTTCTGAGCCACCATCCTCTTAGTCGACCGCAAGGTGCCTCCTGTGGGTAAGTTATGCTCTCCAGCTGTCCCTTGGGGATGCCCTCTCACAATTACTCTGGAAATCACTTGTATCTCAAGCATATAGTGAATTCTTCATTTATACCATAAATTAGATATTTGCTCCCCAAACCTCATGTTGAAATTTGATCCCCAGTGTTGGAGGTGACCCTAATTGGAAGTGTTTGAGTATTGGTTCTGATCTCCCATGAATGGCTTAGGTTTTTCTTGTGGTGGTGAATGAGTTCATGCTCAAGAGCTGCTTGTTAAAAATAGCCGAACACCTCTAACCTCTCTCTAGTTCTGCTCTCAGCATGTAACCTCCATACACCCTGGTTTCCCTTCACCTTCCAACTTGATGGTAGTCAACATGAAGCCCTCACCAGAAATCAAGGAGATGGCAGTGTCTGGAAAAGCCTGTAGCACCGTGAGTCAATTTTACCTCTTTTATTTATAAAGTACCCTGCCGAGGGTATTTTTTAATAGCAACACAACTAGACAAAGACATGTTACATTCTGAGATCTTGTAGTTTTCTTTGTCTTGTTTTCTCCATTATTTAATGGATGTACACTTTCTAAGAAAGATAGATTATAATTCAATATTTTAATACTATACTTTTCCAGAAATATATTAATATTACTCTTGTATTAACTATTTTGCACGTAGTTTTCTGCCAAGCCATCTAGTAATTTTTGGTTTTTGTCTCACATTTCTTCAAGACTCCCATCTGATTACTTTTTGTTTCTTATGTATTATGGAGCTTTTATTCTCATATATTTTGAGTAGAACTTAGGAAGAAATGTATATGGATATAGACATAAATCAACAGTTTTAATATTAAGTTCGTATCCTCAGACTTTGTTTTTATTTATTTATTTATTTATTTATTTATTGTTAAATCATAGCTGTGTACATTAGTGCAATCGCCTGTACCCATTCTAAGATGCACCATAGATGTGGCCCCACCCATTACCCTCCCTCCACCAAAACCTCCCCCCTCCCATCCCCATCCTTGGCCCTTTCCCCATAGTCTTGTGGTATAGCTGGGTTATAGCCTTCATGTGAAAGCTGTAATTTAGCTTCATAGTAGGGCTGAGTACATTGGATACTTTTTCTTCCATTCCTGAGATACTTTGCTAAGAAGAATATGTTCCAGTTCCATCCATGTAAACCATGGATGGTTACCATCCATGAAAGAGGTAACGTCTCCACTTTCCTTAAGGCTGCGTAGTATTCCATGGTATATATGTACCATAATTTGCTAGTCCATTCGTGGGTCGATGGGCACTTGGGCTTCTTCCATGACTTAGCAATTATAAATTGGGCTGCAATAAACATTCTGGTACAGATAAGGACTCTATTTCTTTCACAGTAGTGCCAAAGAAGATGAAATATTTGGGAG
>CAUYPK010147285.1:0-39861 GCA_963574355.1 Loris lydekkerianus
AGCAACAACTCAGCAAGGCCCGGCCTGAAACTGCCTCTACCTAGATACAGCCAATGTGGTACCATGCCACTGGCCCGACCCTGTCACTCACCTCTTCCCCCGCCTTCTTTCCCTGCCCCTTCTCCACAATAAAAATAAAAAAAAATAAAAAAAAAAAAATAAAAAAAAAAACAAAAACAAAAAAAAAAAAAAAAAAAAAATGTTCAAGGGTGGTGCCTGTGGTCAAAGGAGTAGGACACCGGCCCCATATGTCGGA
This sequence comes from Loris lydekkerianus, assembly GCA_963574355.1. Classification (NCBI taxonomy): domain Eukaryota; kingdom Metazoa; phylum Chordata; class Mammalia; order Primates; family Lorisidae; genus Loris; species Loris lydekkerianus. The sequence continues at coordinate 257 of CAUYPK010147285.1, forward strand.
GGTGGAGGGTTCAAACCCAGCTCCTGCCAAAAACTGCAAAAAAAAAAAAAAAAAAAAAGTTCAATGATTATAGAACACATACATTTAGAAAATCCTATTACCATCCATAAAAATAATTTTAACAATAATAAAAATATTAATAGAAAAAAAAAAAAAATGACAATGCGAGCCGGGATTCCTTTCTAGCTTCATGGGAATACCCCATCTCATCTCACCTCCAAATCACTCACTGGCTGTAAGTGCCTCCATATCCTTGTGCATTAAAAACCCACTACCTGCTCTGGACACCGGCTCAACAGAGGTCCCTCTGGAGGTATTTTGGTCTGTTTCAGTAGCCACTCTGCAGATCGTTTCAACAAACCTTTTCATGATCACAAACCAACACAGTACAGTAATCCTCCCATACATATTTACGCTTCGCTAAGTAGAGTCACAAATATGATAAAATGTTAGCGTCTCCTGTCTATGTTACAAGATGACAAGTGAATGCAAATGTAGACGAGGATCCTAACTGCGTGTCTCTAAGGAACAGACGATGAATGCAAATTGGCAAGTGCATATGATTCAGGACGCATTCTCTGGTGAAAGACCATGATCAAACGTACAGCAAAAACCTATCGTCCCATAATGCGCCATCCACCGAGGCATAAATTAAATGGTATTTGCCTCTTTATACAGAGCACACATACGGGTATAATAAGTGTGTTTTCTGTGTAAGGGTACCAAAAAACCGCCATGACTGTGAGAAATGATAATATTGCATTAGAAAGAGATGATCTGTGATTTAATTCTTAAGTGTCTAAAATTGACTTACAATACTGCTCTATTAAGATTTATACAAAGCTGTGAAGGACATCTAATGTAAGCCTAAGTGTCATATGATGTAATATATTCACAGAGCACAATGCAAAATGAAGCTTTTCAGAAGAAAGGCGATTAATGTTAAAATAGTGTGTCTGTCTCCCCAGCCAGAACCATGGGGTAACCTTAAAAAACAATATATGATTCCTTATTTGCCTTTTTACTATTTTGTGATTACAAAGTCTTTTTCCTTTGCAAGTAAAAATGACTATAGAAACATGTGATATATTGTTTTCCAATGAAGAAGACACAGTATATTTCTCAGCAATTAAATCTAGTCCTGACCTAGATATATACAATTTCCACTATTCATTGATTAAGCTAATTGTTTGTAATAAAGAAAAAACCTCTGAGCAGGTTTCAGAGTTAATTTATATGTTTTTAAATGAGCAAGAAGATCATAAGTAGAAGGTTTTAAAGAGATATTCCCTGAAGAAGCTAGCAGTATTAGAATAAAATTCAATTATACCAAAGTATTGATGTTTTTCACTGAGTATATTATCTTAATTATTTGCATTCATGTTAATTTAATTTCCATTGAATGTCATTATGAAGTATTAGTTTTAATAGAATATAATCAGTAGGTATGTGCATGTATACACTTGACCACAGAGAAATGAGGCAAACCTGAATTTCAGTAAACATTTGCTCTGTCTAGTTAAAGAGAGAAAAGTTCATAGTCAAGCAAAACATGCTAATCCTCTAGAAAGAGAGTTTTGTAATAATTGCCAAAACACTCATTCTTAGTTCTTGCAAACTTGAATGGAGCTAGGGAAGTATCTGCAAAATGTTTTTCTCCACTGGAATGCATGGCCTAAAGGTGAGCATAAGTATGTTATAAAAGGAGAAACACACTGGAATCACAATCTTGATTCTGGAGCCAGTTTGGCATTTTATCAGCTCTGGGCAAGTCACTTCACTTGTCTGGGGCTCAGTGTAGAAAAGATCAGAGGGTCCAAACGGAGGAATGCAACGCTGCTTCAGGCTTGCCGTCGTCTTGTATAAATTGCACAACATTTAAGATTTGTGATCCAAGGTAGAAAAAACGAATCAGGAGATTTCATATTAAGAGAGCGGAAGATAAAGGTAGTGTGGAGGGGGAAAAGGCAATGGTGATGCCAAGACAGACTGGACTTGGGCTTCTCCTGAAAAATCTGAGGGTTTCCTCTGCCCTCTTCCAACAGGAGTGTCCTTCTAGTTCAACCCAGTCCCAGTGGCGATCTCCACACTGGGGAGAAGTGCCAGTTGCCATTTTGTATTTCCCTGGTCATAAAACTTTTCATGGAGTAGAAAAAAAAATATCTGCTACATCCTTGATTTTATCAAAATGAGAAACTACTCATTCCAGTGCCCGCCAGGCAGCCGCAGGCATCGGGGTTTGCATCTTCCTGACCGCAGCATCTAAATACATTTCCTTTTATTCTCTGATTCCAAGGCTGAGCCACATGGACCTGAAGCCCGAGGCCTTTCTTTCTAACTCAAAGTCAGCACTTACTCTCCAAGTAATTAAAGTTACACCTGTAACTCTGCCCATAAACTAATTAGACTGCTACCATAATTGGAATTCCTCAAAAGAGGTTCATCCAAACGATTATGAGGTCGTATGGAAAGGCCAGGAAAAAAAATGAACACCTTTTATGAGAAACCAAAAGGCAGCTTAGGAGCAAGCAATTTACTTGTAGTCCATGGTCTACCAAGCTGAGAGTTTGTAGATAGCCTCTTCCTTGTTGCCTTCTGTCATCTGTCTCTCTCCCAAGCCTTCCCTCCTGCCTGTCATGCAATTTACTTACTGCCCAAGAAGACATTCTACAAAGCATCAAAAAAATGAGGTGACCTGGCCCTCTACTTGCTCTCTGGAAGGGACATGTCATGTGCAGGAGGGGAGGGAAAACAAGTGGGGCTTCCACTCAAGTCTCAACTGAAAGTCTTGAAATCTAATTTTCATAACTGATGGCTCTTATTTACTGTTAACCTACTTCTTATTAGGATAATTTGATTTTGTTTACTTAAGCATAAATAACTGGAAGAAAATTTCTATTAAATGGTGGTAAATGTTTTTACTATGGAGAATGCCAGCTAGTTTAAAAATATCTTTTCTAAATCAATACTCACAAAGCTTCTATAGTTTGGTAAGCACATACTCTTTCAACCTGAGTTAGAGTGAAATTATTCCTTCGAGGCCACCTTGGGACTTAACCTTCCAAATGAGTGTTGCCCACAGGTCATGACACCATCCTCATCCAAGATGGGGACCAGCTTACTTTCAGAGGAGAATCAAAGCTAAGATTTTCCACAAGGAAGTTCTTGCTGGAAATTATTTCAGCATTGTCCCTATGCCTCTGCTACCTAGGACACCCGCCACCATGTGACAATGACTATCCCAGTTTTGTTCTTGAAAACTGCTTTTATCATGTCATTTATCTGTCTATAAATGTCAATGGCTTTTATTGTCAAGAGCCCTAAATCAATACAATTTCAGCTGCCACTGATATGGACTTGAGGGTCACATCTGCCCCCGTCATCTCACTGCCTGTGACCCCTTCATGAGAACCCTGGGTTCTGTCCAACTTACAGCAGCCCAGATCATCTGTGATTCAAATTGAAATATGGTATCTCTCCATCAAGACTGTTAGTTCTCATCTCAAAGACGCAACATGCCTACTACTTTTGAAAATATGAGGAATCTGTTTGAATAGCTGTTTGGGATCAGTTTCTAGGAGTCTAAGGAAGTTGCCAACGCCATTTCACAAAGCCATACAACCGTAACAACCATTACGACAAACTCCCTTCTCTTTACTCTGTCTCCCCCCAAGTCTTTACTCAGTCTCAGAAATAAAATGTTAGTGGGGGAAATGGTAATAATTCTAAAGACATTTGCTACACTGTGATTAGATAATTCACAAGTTATTCACAAAAGACTTTGCAATTTCTCATGGCTATGCTTGGGACTACAGTGGGAATTAACAGAGAGCCCATATATTTTAATAATCTTATTTTTCTAGGAATATCCTTCTCAAGACAAATATGTGATGCTCACTTTGGCAGCACATATACTCAAGACAAACAAATAATGAATTCTGTCTGTTGATATTGATGTAAGTGGTTTTCTACGTTGGCCACAGAAGGAGAGTGTTCAAGCTCAAGATGGTACCCTGCGCTGTCAAATAGCAGTGAGGACTACAGAGCACATCTCCCAAGTAACAATGGTAATTGGAATGCTAAGAACACCACCAACAATGGCCTACGTACAGTGAGCACATACAGTGCGCCAGGGGCCCCTCCAAATGCTAACTCACACTCACAACAGGCTTCTAAGGTTGATACTCTGATGCCCACTTTGTAGATGAAGCATTGAGGCTCTGTGAATAGGAGTCACACTTAAAGAGACTGAGGGAATAAGAGGATGGAATGGAATCTGAACTCAAGTGAACTAACTCCAAAGCCTCACTTTTAAGTCTCACTCCAAGTGGCTCTATAATTGGACTTGTGTAAATGCAGTGAGATTATGAATACTTTATATTCTACTTCTTCCACTGAAGAATAGCATGTTCTACTTCTTCCTGAAAAATAGCATGTTACTGAAAGTGTTGGTTTTATTTCTCTTTCTATTGCTCAGATTAAATAACCGAGGCATGAGGGAGTTGCCCCAAATCAAGTTGCCAGGGAATGAATGGCCCAGCCAGATCTAGCTCCAGAATCCATGAGAACAACTTCTCCCTGAAACTCAGGGAGCCCTATGATTTCAGACATGTTGGGACCATCTCCTCTGCTTTCGTACATTTGCGTCATTGCTTCTGAAGCCAGAAAAGCGGCTGGCAAGATCTGAGGAGCTAAGCGGATGCAGGACAGCTGACAAAGTCAACTTAGCTCACCCCACACACCAGCCATGATTATCCAGTTACAAGTGTCACCATGATTGTGAGGATGTTAAGACTCAAGAGACTCTGCAGGAGGTAGTCACACACAGACAATAGGTGTTGTGATATTGGTAAAGGTTACTTTGACAATATGATGTTTTCTTTGATGATTCTCTTAGATATTTTGTTAAAGTGAAAATTATCTTTCTGTTATCAAAACATTTTGCATTGTTAGAATGAAGATTACCTTAATGTTAAAATTTTCTAGATTTTGCTCCTTGTGCTTCGTGATAAAAATTATTAGAATTGTAATGGAGGCGAAACAGAATTAAGGGACTCCTCCCACTGTTCTCCACAATTGCTGGCCTTCTGACAATAAAGTGTGGTGGGCCGAATCCCACTACCTGCATCTGGCTGACAGCGACAGGCCAGACCCTCTTTGTCTGGGAACACTGCCATCATGATTTATGCATTTATGTCTAAAATAATTGCTTAGGACCTACTCCACTGAAGTTACCTAGAACTCAGCCTTATGCCTGAATTTTTACTGTGGGTCTCTCGGGTAGGACAGATAAAAACCTTTCACACCAGTTCCTCTTTCATTCCCTACCATTTGTTTGCTAACCTGAGGCAGCAAGCTCAGTAGAAACATCAGAGTTTCTCTGGAACATCAGAGTCACAAGTTGGGAGAAGCCCGGTTTGTCCAACATCTGAAGCATTTGGCAAATAGAAACATCCTTGTTGGATTTTATATGACTAATACATATTATTTTTAAGGAAAAGTTACAGAAACGTTAGATTGTGTTTGCTGCAGCAGCTGTGTTACTTACCTAGCTATGGCACAATCACAAATATGGAACACACACACACAGAGTAAGTATATTACTATTGGACAATTTGTTTTCTCTCTAGTTTTTTATACAACTATAGCGAGATCTAGGATGAAATGGCTTACGATGATATTTCCCAATAGTTTCCATCCTACCTTCAGGAAGATTTCTATGAGTGGATAATTCAAATTATGAAAAATGTTAGCAACATAAGTAAAGAGATGACCTATTCACATACGCTCTTTTTTTATGAATGTGTGGGTTCAGAATTATAAAACCAACCCTACACTTTTGACAGCCAATAGTCCATTTCTTGTTTTCAAGGAATAGAACTTCATGAGAAGGGACTTTGGGGAAGTTATGGACTATCTCAGCTTTCCGCTTTACAACATAAAAATATTAGTCTCTTCCACCATTAGAGTTTATTATAAAATATTTAAAATTGCTTTTAAAAAAGAACTTCTTGAGAAAAGTAAAGGCTAAGACTCTGGAAAAACACAAATTATTGGTAGTAGAACTCAAAATAATACAGGAAGCATAGCCATGTGTGTTATTCCGAGTAGAGCAGAATCTACCTGATGGAATTACACCCCATGTTAGGTGGAATAATGCCCCAGAATTATGCTCTTATACATGCTCGGTAATTTTTTATAAGGTTTTAGAGAACAAGAGCTATTTCCTTAATTCTGAACTTGAACAATACTTCCGTTTCTTTCAGAGATATTTTTCTGAGCAAGGGAGAAACTTCTGTCAAAGTTCATAAAAACAACTTTTAGAGGCTTCTGTGGACATGCTAGCTTGACACACTTGAGTAAGGGAATGGGTCTATTGATCCATCCAGCACTCATAAGCACGTGGGAGAGATGTACACAGAGGAAGGGCTCAGCGGTAAACTGAGCATCCGCGGTGTGGTAAACACTCTGCTTCCTGCCTTAAAGCTTATCTCCCATAATCATATACATTTGTGCAACAATACCTACTAAAATGGTAGTGAATACCTCTTTATTACGGGAGAAAACTAAAGTTTCAAAGGTGGGCGATGAAGGGAAGAAAGTTTTAAGCCAGAGCTGATTGATTCTAAAAGTTGCTGTTTTTCTACGTTAACACATTCTTTTAAATTAGAAGAAAGATAAAAGTAATAAAATAAGATTAAAAAAATTAAAACCACTAGAAACTCTACTCATAAAATGAAAATGTATGACCAATTATGTTTGCAATATTTAATATTGTTTGAAATTATGTTCGATGGTAAACAGAACTACTTTAATTCAATGTAATTATCAAATTATTCAATGAACTCTTGTAGATAATATTTTTTTAAATATCAAGGCACTATCTGTATCATATACATATATTATAATTAATATAAAACATCTTGTTCATTAGTCTTAATTTTCTCTAGGGCCATGATTTTGAATTATATGGTGTTATTAACATTTTCTTTTCTCCATTTTTTAAAATAAAATACACACTTTAATAAAGCATTCCTTAAAAGTGAGAACATGCCTCCCAAAGCCAACTGTAATCACATCTACAACTTGTGCAGCTACATGTTTCCCTGAACAACACTTGCCAAGTTTCTCATTCAATATATTTAATCTCTTTCTCTTAGATAGGATAAAAATTAAATAATGTATTCATTGTCCTTTGAGGATTTAGCAAAGTAAAAAAAAAAAAAAAAAAAGATGATGTTGTCAATTCATTTCATTATAAATTACCATTATCCTATACTCTTTAGGACCATAATTATAGCTCATCTTAATTACTACCATTTTTCAGATAAAGCACTAGTGTCAGAGAGGTTAAATAACTTGTCCATGGAACTCAGCAAGGGGATAATTGGGCCAGGATTAAACACAGAGATTCTTTATATCTGCACATTTACATCCAATCTCACCATTTCACAGGCAATGCATTTCATAAATCAGTGCACTCCAGCTGGGGCTCCTCAAGGTCCCTCAACCTTTTGTCTCACACATGATCATGCAACTCAAACATATATAACACTCAGGAGAAAAAAATAAAAAGCTTTCATTTTTATTTTTACTCTCTTTAACAAAATGTTACATATGGAAGGAAAGGTTATTTCTTTCCAATGGAATTTTAGAAATAGGTCTGGAAGAACTTGACCTCCAAAAATACAGCCATTAATTGGTTCTAAGTTTCTGGAAGAGAAATAAAACTCTTTCAACATTTGGGAACAAGGAATTATGAAAAATCACCAATGTCATTGGTGGGTTGTGGAGAAAACATATCTCGCCAAACAATTTGAGAAGGAGCAGTGTATGGCCTTTGTAGAAACGAATGATCTCATCATTTCTCTCCTGTTAACATGTAAGACTCAGGATTTACCTCTGACTTTGCTAATATACAATCTACTCAAAAGTCAGGATGTTATTAGAAATATAAGTTACAAATTATACCTCCTTTTCAAATGCCCTGAATTCTGGTGACCTTGCATCCTTGGCAAACATAAACCAATCTTCCCAACACTCCTACTGTGACCAAGTGTAACCCCCTGTACTCTCAACAACGGGTCCCAGGAGAATCTACAAATAGATTCAATTTGAGATATGCAACGAAACATATGTTCCACTTCTCAACTGACTAACAACAAGTATTAAAGGGGCTTCCTGATCTCAAATAGCAAAAGGATAAAAAAAAAAAAAGAAAAATCAGCAGAGCAACTACATGTTCGGGCTTGGGGTCCCAGGACGGCAGTTCTGGGCTGAAGGCAATTTCTCCTCTATCCTGTGCTGTTTCACCTCCTGGGTCTGCAGTCTCTCCACAGGCCCCTCTGCCACCCCTCATGTCCTCACCAGTCACAGACCCAGGGGACAAACATGAACACAAATGTCTCCTGTCAAATGTTCCAAATGTACTAACTCTTCCTGCACCCCCACCAAAGCTCCTAGATAAGGAGATAATAAAATTTCCTTTCTGAGAGGGACTAATAAACTCTCAAAATATTTTTAAGTTGACTTCACAAAGCATTGCACTTACAAATACCGGAAAATAGAGTCCTCCTTAAATTGGCATATCAGAGCACATGTTAAACCCCCAATTCCCAACACCACAACCTACGCGTAGTCCCAGCTCTAGCGAGTGACACTCTCTTCAGGTCCCTAGTGTCCTCATCAAAGTCTTGCTAGAAAAAATGAAAGTTTTTCATTTACTTTTGCTTCTTCACTTTACCCAGCAGCAATCAGAGCAGAAAGCTACTTGCTGAAACTTGGTCAGATCCGACACAGCAGATTGAAGCCTCTAAGCTTTGTGACTTCACCTGCTTTCCTGTGAAGCCTTGAACGTGGTCTTCTCACTAAGGCACAAATTCGTGAGCTTCAGTTCTCCCGTCCTTCTGGGTCAGGACCAGAAGCTGCTTTGTCAGGTATCCAAGATAAAAGGGAAACAGAGAAACTCCGTGGAGAGTTCCCTGAGGCCCAGAGACGGCTTTGTTCTTTTCATCCCCCCTGCCAGGGAAGGTTGGAGAGAACATATTACTGCTGGAGTCCAGACTGCTCTTGTTTCACCACATACCGTTTCTCAGAGAAAACGTAACCTTCTGACTCTCCTGAAGGCTTCTGCAGTTGCTCATTAACACTAGAATACTATCACCAAAAAGGTTCATGACCACAGCCTAAGACATTAATTTCATTCACAAGGAGTCAAGGTAAGGAACACATTGCCTATCACTGCCTTAAAATAAGCAAATGAATAAAAGTGTGGTCTGTCATTGACCCATAGTAATAATCCCAGGCTTTTCAAATAATCCCATTTGCTTTTCTGAGGAAATGGTTATACAGGCACTCTTCATTTTATTGTGATTTGCTTTATCATGCTTCACAGATATTGGATTTTTTTTTTCTTTTACAAACTGAAGTAGACCACGTCTACTGGCACCATTTTTCCAACTGCCTGTGCTCACTTTAGTGTCTCTTTGTCATATTTTAGTAACTTTCAAACATCTCCACTTTTATTAAATCTGCTCTTGTGATAAATGATCTTTGAGGTTACCACTGTAATTGTTTTGTGAACCACAAACCACTCCCAAATAAAATGATAAATTTAATCCATAAATGCATTATGTATTCTGACTACTACACTAATCAACTCTCCCCCTGTCTCTTTCCTTCTCCTTGGATCTCCTTATTCCCTCAGACACAGCAATATTAATATTAGACCAAATAATAACCCTACATTGGCTTCTAAGTGTCCAAGTGAAAGAAAAAGCAACGTGCTTTTTGCTTTAAATCAAAAGCTTGAAATGACTTAGGCTTCATGAGGAAGAGATAGTGTAAAGCTGGAATAAGCTGGAAGCTTGGCCTCTCATGCCAAGGTTAGTAAATTCGTGAATGCAAACGGAAAGTTCTTGAAGGAAATTAAAAATGCTACTCCAGTGAACACATGAATGATAAGAAACTGAAGCAGCATCATTGCAAATATGAAGAAGGTTTGAGTGGTCCGCAGAGATCAAACCTGCCACAAATTGCCTTAAGTCAGAGACTAATACAGAACGGAGATCTAATACTCTTCAATTCTATGAAGATGAAGTAAAGTGAGGAAGCTACAGAAGAAATTCTGAAGCTAGTGGAGGTCAGTTCATAAGACTGAAGGAAAGAAACCATCTTTGTAAGTTAAAAGTGCAAGATGAAGCAGCTGCGAGTTGAAGCATCCCCAGTGCTGATGGAGAAGCTGCAGGAAGTTATTCAGAAGTTCCAGATAAGACGGTTGATAAAGGTGACTACACTATGCAACAGACTTTCAGTGCAGGGAAACAGCCTTCTACTGGAAGATTATGCCATTCAAGACATTTAACAGTAGAGAAGAGAAGTCAATGGTTGGCTTTGAAGCCTCAAAAGACAGGCTGACTCTCTTGTCAGGGGCTGATATGGCCAATGGCTGTAAGTTGTAGCCAATGGTCATTTGCCATTATAAAAATTCTAGGACTCTCGAGAATTATGCTCAATCTACTCTTTCTATTACTCTATAAATGGAACAATAAAGCCTGTATGACAGCACATCTATTTACAACATGGTTTACTAAATATTTTCAGCCTGTTGTTGAGACCTACTGATTGGAAAAAATTTTTCTTAAAAATATTGCCTTTCCTCTGGGAGGCTGAGAAAGGTGGATTTTCTTAAAAATATTGCCATTCCTCTGGGAGGCTGAGACAGGTGGATTGCCTGAGTTCACAGGTTTGAGACCAGTCTGAGCCAGAGCAAGACACCGCCTCTAAAAATAGCCGGGCATTGTGGCAGGCACCTGTAGTCCCAGCTACTTGGGAGGCTGAGGCAAGAGAACTGCCTGAGCCCAAGAGTTTAAGGTTGCTGTGTACTGTGACGCCATGGCACTCTACCAGGGGTGACAAAGTGAGACTTTTTCTCAAAAAAAAAAAAAAAAAAAAAAAAAAAAAATACCATTCCTGACAATGCACGTGGTCATTGACAAGGTCCAACTGAGATATACAAGGAGATCAATATTGTTTTCATGGTCATTGACGAGGTCTGACTGAGATATACAAGGAGATTAACATTGTTTTCATGGCTGCTAACACAACATCCATTATCCAGCCCATGGATTGATCAAAGACTAGTTTATATTAGACTTTCAAGTGTTGTTACTTAAGAAATAAATTTTATAATGCTATCAGTGCAATAGATATGGATTCACGTGATGGATCCAGGCAAAGTACATTGAAAACCTCTGGAATGTTTTCCCCATTCTCCATACCCATATCATTAAGAACATCTGTCATTTATGAGAGGAGATCAAAATACCAAAATTAACAGGACTTTGGAAGAAGTTGACTTCAACCCTCATGAATGACTTTGAGGGTTCAAGTCTTCATGGAGGAAGTAGCTTCTTAGGTGGTGAAAATAGAAAAATAACTAGAATTAGAAACAGAGCTTGAAGAAGTAACTGAAATTGCTGCAATCCATGAGAAAACTCTAAAGCAGCGGTTCTCAACCTTCCTAATGCTGCGGCCCTTTAACATAGTTCCTGTGAGTCATGACCCACAGGTTGAGAACCTCTGCTCTAAAGGGTGAGGAGTTGTTTCTTACGGATAAGCAAAGAAAGTAGTTTGAGATGCAATCTACTCTTGATGAAGATGCTGTGAATATTGTTGAAATGACAACAAATGATTTACACACCCGTAGTTGACAAAGCAGTGTCAGGATTCAGTAAGAATGATCCAATTTTTTTTTTTTTTTTTTTTTTTTGCAGTTTTTGGCCGGGGCTGGGTTTGAACGCACCACCTCTGGCATATGGGGCCAGTGCCCTACTCCTTTGAGCCACAGGTGCCACCCAGAATGACTCCAAGTTTGACAGAAGTTCTAATGTGGGTTAAATGCTATCAAACGGCATTGCATGCTACAGAAGAATTATTGATGAAAGGAAGAGATGATCAATATGGCAAACTTCAGTTGTTTTACTTAAAGAAATTGTCACACTCAAACTCTAGCAACCACCGCCCTGAGCATTCAGGATCTGTGAGTACCGAGGCAACTCACTGAAACCTCAGACAAGCATTATCATATTGTACCAACAAAGTATTTTTAAAATTAAGGTACCCACATTGTTTTGTAAGATATAATGCTATTGCACACTTAATAGATTAGAGTATAAAGAACCTTTATACGCACTGGAAAACGCGAACTTTTTCGCGAATCACTTTATTACAGTTATTTGTTTTATTGCAGTGGCCTAGAACAGAAACTACATTATCCCCAAGGTAAGCCTGTAAACAGGCCAAAGATATTTTAGCAGTATTTACTTTAGTACAGACTCCATCATTCCAGAGTACATGATAAACAGCAAATAGCTCTTTGAGGCAGCCAAATGATGTCTGAAATCCTGTGTAGGATTTTTTAGGGAAAATACGGAAGGTGTTTTCCCAGAAAAAAAGATAAACTAATGCAATAGCACCCCCTAGTGGTGATATAAGGGTATACATGTTAAAATTAAGACAGTCTGTAAGGGTCTTTTTTAGAATTTCCTATAGAATTAAGTTGAAAAGACCTAAAGACTGGTCTAGTAATCCCTCCCCTTGCCTCAAGCAGAACTACACAAGTATAAACTCACCAATTTGGAAATTTATTGTGGTTTTAAAGGTCTCCAAAGGAAGATTCTATGACCTCTCCCCATAAAACATTCCAGGGTTTTACTTTCAGGTCTAATAAAAATCCTTTCTACGACAGCGTGCACCCATTTCCCATAGTTAAGCCTGCCTCTTTGGTCGAGATTAGAAACAGATGGTTCCATCCTTTCATTCCTTAGCGTCCCTGTGCACCGTTAAGGCCAGAGAGACAGAATCATAGCAAAATTGTCTGAAGTGGATTTGGTCAGAGGGAGCCATCGTGATCTATTTATAACCCTTCAAAGAAGGACCTGCCAATACTACATCCTCCATTTGGAGCAGAAGGTGTTTTCCTGGGCCTGAATGTGCAGGGCAGATTTCCTTATTTGAAGAATGCCCCCTCAGGTGAGGTGAATTGCTGCAGTCCCTGGGCTAAGTACTTTCCTTAAGTAGTAAGTTAGGTACTTTCCTTAAGTAGTACGTTAAGTACTTTCATAGCAACCCCAGTCAGAAGAGAGGCACAAACTCCTTTCAAACAACTAGAGCAGCCGTTCTTATCCTGTGGGTCGTGACCCCTTTGTAACAATGAAAATACATCCTGCATATCAGATATTTACATTATGGTTCATAACAGCAACAAAATTACAGTCATGAAGTAGCAACGAAAATAATGTTATGGTTGGGGTCACCACAACATGAGGAACTGTATTAAAGGGTTGCGGCATTAGGAAGGTTGAGAACCACTGAACTAGAGGCTTTCGAATAACAGTACCTACTGATTTAACATTTTCTCCCTTTGCATGCCATCTGTTAGACAGGATTGAAATAAAAATTTTTGATTTTTCTCTTTTAAGTCTCTTTACACTTCAACATAATTATGCCTTTGCTATTGTAGAACTGAAGGCTACATTGAATTTTCTCCATTTCAGCATTTTAAGTATTAATAAAATTTTGAATATTTTGTTATTATCTTTTGTGATTCCCAACAGTTTTCAAGTCATAACAACAAACTGGACTCTACCCAGTACATTCTGGGCACTTGTTTTCACAGAGTTGACACTACAGTACTGAGTTACTTTGAGTAATTAAAAAATGTAAGCTTTTAGTTTTATCTCTAGATAGGGTTTGTTTTTATAATCCACAGTCAGTGGCAATACATACAGATTAGGTTTGCCCATGTGTGTCCATGGAAATGAATCTTTAAGGAATGAATTAAATATAATGACATCTTACTTGTGGTAATTGAAGATGTAATGTGCAGAGACTTATTCTGATATCTTTAATTTTAAAACAGCATGGTGTAATAAAGACCAAATTCATGTTCCATAATGAGTTTTGATCTTCAAAAAGGAAGACACGGAATCATGGAAAATAATTAATGTCCACTTCCAAAGTTTCTGCACCACATGCCTTATGGTTTCAGGTAGATAATATATTTTTATAAAATAACAACTAACTACATGTTCCTGCATGAAAAGTCACTGTATATTAAATACAGATCGTATTCTCAATTTGTACTATCTTGGTATTCATACTTGGCCTTCATCTTGTTATAATATGTCTGTAGTTAATGCATATGCATTCCTTTTTAGGCTGAAATTGGGACACAATGATTTTTTTCTTTATTTATTCACGTATAAACATTACCCTGCATTAAATTCCTGACTGCCAGACGATTTCTAATTTGAACACATGTAGCCATGACAACTTTGGAGGTCCTCTCTCCCCCCCTAGTGGTGATGAACTGTATAGGATGTATAGTATACTGTATAGTAGGTGTCAATATTCACTCTGAAATACACATGGAAGTGAGGGAGGAGTAGACAACAGAAGAGAGTGGTTCAAATCCCAGGGCTTCCACTTCTCACTCTGAATTTGAGATGTCATTTAACCTTTTTTACTCAGTTTTCTTATCAGATGTAGAGTAATGAAAGTAATGATTATGATTTGCAAGATGGTTCTGATGGTCAAGTGAGAAAATGTTAGATCAAGTGTATCTAGACATTGATATAACATAATTAGATTCATTTCTCCTTTGTTTCTTAAGAAAATATAAGATACTTAGTATATATAATCAATTGATTTGATCTTGTATGGGAAAATTCTAAGGTGTCTCTTATGGGTCCTGAATTCTTCTACACAAGTAGAGCAGAGGAGTCCAGGGGAAACAGCCTAAACCAGAGCTCATATGTCAGTCCCAGTGATGGAACAGGAATCATGTGTCCTGGGATTCTCTTAGAAGGCCTCCTCTCTAATCACGAGAAAACAGACAACTCAAAACTGAGGTACATTCTGGAAAAAAAAACTATTCTGAACTCTGGAAGTATCTGTATCTTGCTAAGACTAATGACATTGGGAAATACTCCTGGTTAGAGTAGATTTGAAAAGAAAGAAATGAAGAAACTGGGAGAACTAAGTGCGTTGTTTGATCCTAGATTCCATCCTGGGTTAGGGAAAGCCCTAACATTGGGGAATTTGTAGTGATTTGAAAATGTGCTTTCTGTTAGACTATAGCACAGAATCATTGTAAATTACTTGACTGCCTTTGAGTTTGATTGCTTAGAAGAATATTCTTGGTCTTGTAAGACAGATGTTCAAACATTCAGAGATGAAGTGGGAGAGAGACAGAGCGTAGATGTATACGCATTATACTAGCCTTTCAACTTTTCTGTCACTGGAAATTTTACAAAATAGGAAAAAATGTGGAACAAACAAATCAATGCTCAGGTTTTCCATTTGTTGAAGATTCAGTTGGGTTAATAATACCCTTTTTTGAAATACTAAGTGTTCAGGGAAAGGCTCTTCTACAATTCTCCTGTCATCTGAGGTTTAAGGGAGATGATCTCAGGGAGTGAGAATCTGAATTATAAGGAGACACCTACTCAGCAAGTTTCTTCTAAAATTTGTAGGTGGTTCGGTTTCCCCTTGCGTAAAATGGGATAACGACTATCCTTAGACTTAGCCCATTCTCCCAGAGCTTTACCATTTGCTCCTTATCCTCTTGTCACTTTTCCTCTAATTGTTTCCACTTCAGCATTTGTTATTCCTGTAATGCTAAATCACCTCACATTTCTCTAACAAACTGTATGGCTTCAGATTTCTCACTCCTTTGGAAATCTTATTTCTTCCTATAAAAGCCTTTACCCTTTATTATTAAAATGGCCCTTCTAATGTCACTTCTTCTTTCTGTAAACTTGTCC
Source organism: Loris lydekkerianus (assembly GCA_963574355.1). Taxonomy (NCBI): domain Eukaryota; kingdom Metazoa; phylum Chordata; class Mammalia; order Primates; family Lorisidae; genus Loris; species Loris lydekkerianus. The sequence goes on from CAUYPK010147285.1 coordinate 16,084, forward strand.
ACCTGCAGTGGTCTCCTCCTCCTCAACACTCACAATCTGTCTCCCGTTTACGCTCTTCTTAATTACACTGAATTGCAGGTGTGCAATTTTTGGCTTCTTTACTAGGTTGAAACTTCTTTGAACACAAGGAATTTCTATCAACTATCTTGCAAACTCAAGCATCTAGAAAAACATCTGGGTGCTTAGCAGCGGACACTGTGCATTTGTTAGCTGACTATATGGAGGCAATTTGTAAATTCTAAAGTACTAATGCCAATTACAGCAAAATGTCAGTGACAATGACACACCGTAGTTTCTTGGTGTTTGGTGGCATAAGAGAAGGTAGGTTACATGGGGATATGGGACACTCAGTGTGAATAATTTTGTGTATGGTAGATGACTGCAGAGCATAAAGGCTTTGGAAAGAGAAGGAAAAGGTAAAATGTCCAGAAATGTATTTGGCCTACTCTTCTCTTTTGCCTAGACCCCAGACAGCTGTCTTCAGAGATGTGACATCTAAATTTTCCAAAGCAGTATTAGAAAGTTTGCACCTAGGAGCATCCTCCAGGGAATCCTGTTTCCTCAGGTCCAGCACACTCCACAGAGAGCCCCTGGGAGTAGCTAAGATGCAGAGAAAATGGGGGGGGGGGGTCCGGGATGGGGAAGGAAGAAGGATATGCTCTGTTCTGTCCCAGCCATTCCCGTGGCCTCACTTTCTCACTTCATGACTTTCTACCTGGGTGATGGTATTGAAAGGTGCCCCTCCTGCTGAGACCTGGAGGTGGGACTCATCCCTACTGGGAAAAGGGAGTGGGGAAAGAATGAAGTGCTGCCCCCTTCTGGCAGCTGTAGTAAATCTTCACAGAGCTCACAGATTGTAAATTGAAATAAAGGAGCTAGGCTTCTGCGATTGAGAAGACAGTCATAACAGCAGGAGGGAGACCTTTGATTAATTCAGTAGACTGTAGCATTAAACAGCTGTTTGTCATTGAAAGTTTTTCTTAAAACTTTTTTCCTTTATATTTGAATTGGCTGCTAAAGCTGTTTTAGAAATTCCATGGGTGTGTAACACCTGCTGAATCACCCAAAGGGTTTGTGAGTCCACACTCAGCAGCACTAGAGCAAAACAGTAGAAAACAGGGTGGCGCCTGTGACTCAAGGAGTAGGGCGCCAGCCCCATATATGGGAGCTGGTAGGCTCAAACCCAGCCCCAGCCAAAAACTGCAAAAAAAAAAAAAAGAAAAAAAAGAAAAGAAAACAAAAATGACAAGCAAGAAACAAGAAGAGTTCAGTTTCATAAACTGAGTAAAAAAAATTGTGAAGAGAAAATTTAACTAAAGTAGAATTTCTGTAAACTTTAAGTTTTGTGTTGTATTAAAAGAAACAAATTCTATATTGTATGATTTATGGGATTATGGTTTCACAATCACTTCTGATGTCAGAGATGGGAAAGGTCATAATTCACTCCAATAACATTTTATGTTCTGTTCAAAATACGTGTTTGTATCATTTAAGCATTAAATATTTTTCTAGTTTGGTTTTCAAGGTATACTGTTTTGCCTTCTGATGCAAGCCTGAATTTCTTTTTAAAAGAATCAGTGTTTAAGTTTGAATTTAATAGAAGTTTATCTTCTTATGTGAATTGCAGGTACTTGCATTTCAGTTCTCTAACTTTGTCCTCTCCTCGGCATGCAGGTAAAACCAGTTAGTGAGTGAGTGTCCATGTGTGGCCACCCGTGATGGTTGTGTGCAGGGCCCCAAAGCATCTTCAAGTTATCCTAACAGCATTAGAGTGACATGCTGATCTGTTTTCACCCTTAGCATCTATTTATTCATTCAATACGTATTAAGACAGCTAGAAGTTTCCAAGACGAAACATTCCTAGCTCTGGAGGAGCCTACATTCTAATGCAAACAATTAGAGGCTGCATTTTTGGAACTAAAAGCAGTGCTCCTTGGAAAAATGAAAAAAGAGTTCTGTCAATTTCTACTACACATCAGCAAATCAAAAACACTAAATGCAAAGAAATTCACTTACGCTGACTTTCCCCCCAAACTTCCCTCAGGTAATCTTCCTCTGTGATACAAAAACAAGGTTATTTGTGGTCACGCATGGTAAATATAAGAATGAAGCAGGGAAGGGAAGTCAGTCTGGGAAAGCTGAGATAGTTTCACAGGTGGGATAACACACTTGTTTCAGACTTGAAGGATGAGTAACAGTGAGCCAGGAGCCCAGGACTTGGGACGGTGTTCCAAGGAGAGGGAGATTTAGGGAACTCTTGGAGGTTTCCCTGGAGTATTTAAAAGTGAGACAGAAGCAAGGAGGGTGTAGGATAGCTGTGAGGTATAAAAAACAGATGGTGGTAGGCTGTGAATGAGGAAACTAAACAGGTGGGGCCAGGCTAGCTCCCTTAGGGCCTTGAACTCTACAGTAGCTCAGTTCCCATTCTGCAGCCAAAGGACAGCCCTGACAGAATTTCCCATGCGGGAAGACAGCACACCTTGCCGTCTCATTGGTGTGCAGAGTGGATCTGAGCACAGAGGCTGGACTTGCAGAATGGGGCTGGTGACAGGATGAGCCGCCAAGCCGACCATCAGTGGATTCAAGAGAAAAAACAAGCATAAATCCTGAAGCTGCTGGAATGCTCCCACTCCCTCCTCTTCTGTGCTGGGCTCCTGGGTTTATCTTCTCTCCCCTAATGCTCTGTGCATTCTTAGAGGCGAGAGATAATGTTTTGCACATCTTAGCTGCAACAAAATGTTTAATAGAGCCCATGTGCTGAATAGATGAACAACAGAAAATCAGCATTTGCATTTGCATTTTAACCCTTACAGTCTAAAACATGCTTGTTTTTATTACTTATGGATGTAAAAACCAAAATACTCGAAAATTCTATGAGGCTTGGAGGCAGTCACTACCGGACGTAAGTGTGCGACTTCTCCATGGGGACCTCGTGTCATTATTTAAGTTTCTAACAGGAGTGACAGCGCAGGTAGCCTTCTTTCCTAGATTGTCCCTCCAGTGATAAACAGCCTTGGCTCCTTTGCTCCCTTTCATGTGCAAAGCTGATTGGGCTGGGTAGGATTACTCTGGACACTTTTTGGTCCTTGAAATAGCTTCCTCATTTTTTGCAAACTAAATCATTAAATGCACAGTTCCAAATACCATCCCTGTCAAAATAGCTGACAACCAGGGATTATTAACTAGCTCTAAAGCAGCATTTACTGTAGAAAACAAATGCTTTGATGTGATGGTATGGTTGTTTTTCCTCCTTTTCAAGGGACTCTTCACAGGATTTTGTGGAAGCTCAGAAGCCAGATAAACCTTGATGAATTCATTGTCATTTGCGTGTTGTTGGATAAATCTAGACAGTACTCCAGAAGCTGGTGTTTATGTGTGCATGTGTGGGAAGGGGCAGGTTTTCTTTTCTGAATGTTTTAAAGGTTAGATGAGCTTGAGTGTTTCTATTCAAGGCACAGGCACACACTCTCATGCCCTTGCACTCTCACACCTGCATGGTTGATTGATCAACATGGGCCTCTTGTCCATGGGCCACAAGAGAATGGTACAAGTGACATTTGCTTTCTTCCAAAAGGTAGACATTCTGAACCCCATCTCGCCCTGGGGATCTTGCTCTTAGGTTTTGTTTCAGTCAACTATTTTTTTAAAAAATCCCACCTGCAAAGCGACGCATAGACGCTAGATGGCGCCATACGTCTCTCTATTGTGCCGCTTTCACTGCCTGGCGGGGCCAGCCCCACCTAAACAGGACTTTCCTTTCAGCAATTACATTGATATCTTTTCTAATGTACGTGCTTGTGGATAAGAAAATGAGGCATTTAAGACTAGTCTGGGGAAGCTTTACGTACATGCTGAAAATGTCAAAAACTAAATAAAATTTATCCTGTGTTTCCCCATATTTTGTCCTGACACTGGCAGATATGAAGTTAGTATACAGCCTTGGCATTTTCTTACATGTATTCAGACTTTAATTCATACAGGAGAGTAAGTAGTATTAGCGGACAAGTGATATGACATTTCTGAAACAATACCTGTGGGCAATGTCTAGTTACTTCATTTCTAAGCAACACAGGACTCCTTCAGGCAAGAAGCAATGCGGATGTAGACTCTATCATTTGATAAATCACTCATTATTTAATTTCTTATTTATGAGAGAAAGAACAATGAATACAATCTGACCAAATGATATACCAAAAACAAGGGAGAAAAATTAATTAGCCCCAAGTACAGGTAATAAGGAGACACTCTGCCTATCGAGAATCTACAGTTAGTAATTAGACCGACTGGCAGTTGTCCGTCTTTTCACAATCCCTACGCACCAGCAGTTCCATACAAGGCTGTGCTGCTGGGACAGCTCAGTCTACTCCCTTGGTGCCCACCCTCTTTTCTAACACCACTGATTGGAACCAACTCTCCTATTTAGAATTTTCCGGCATACAAGAAAGTTGTATTTTTGGCAAAGGAAAAGCCATAAGAAAAAGGAGAAATAACTAATGTTGTTGTGGCAGGTAATGTTTGTCCTAGGACTTTACATACATGTCTTATCATTAGTCCTCAGCAATGGTGAAACAAGGCAGAAAAGACTGCCCCTGTTTTACGGACAAGGATAAGGACTCAGAGAAGTTGAGCAAGGTATCCAAGGTAGCACAGCTACTAACCAGTGGGACTGGGATTCTAATAAGGTCTTACTTACTTCCTCCAAGGTCTCACAGCTACTGCCTGGTGGGGCCGGGATTCTAGTAAGTCCTTCCTTCCTCCAAGTTTCAGGTTTTTATCCAGGTGAGTAGTGAAGTTCATAGACTCTGACATTTAATAATGACAAAACTGTGGACAAGGTATGTTACCTCCCTGTGGGGTCCTCCCTTGCAGTGTGAGACAGGACTACAAAGAACACCCTCTGAGCACACAGCAAGAACAGAGATGACTGAAATGATGGTCCTGATGCAACCTTCCTCTAAGAACCCTGAACAGCGTCTGGTCCCTTCCAAACATTACAGAATGCTGGAGCGTCTACCTCAGCTATGCTTTTACCTGTAGCCCTGGTGGGTTAAGTTAGCAACTCCAATCTCTGATGCTAAAGAAAGGGAGAGAGACAGACCCTGGAGAACAGCAGCATCAGACAGCAAATGCCACAGAGTCTACTGGCCTCTGTGCTCACTGCTATTTGTCAACTGGCTCAAGATTCCATGGAAGACATCCTCTTGTATGTAACACTGTCCCTCCCGCTCCAACTGGATAAACAGCAACATAACAGAAGACAGAAATGTTCTACTTAACAAAAGGATTACGGAGAAGTTGGTCATGAGACCACTAGACTTTAACAGGTGACCCTCATATATTCCTTCATTTGAAGTAAACAAAAGTTAACACGCATGCAACTAAAGATGATGCCAAAATTACTCAGCCTGTGCTGAAGTTGTTTCTAGAAAGCCATGGGTTACTGCCATCTAAATTCTTTGTACGAAAATGGAAATCCAGTAATTCCAACATTTCATTTCACATAAGACTGGGTTCAGCAGGTATTTAGAAGGAATAACAAATTTTATTTTCTTCTTTAAATATGACATAAATTAAAGCTCATATACTACTTCACAAAGAACTAAAGCCTAACATTTTCATAAGCTAATCAAATAAGTCTGTAGAGACGTAGAGAGCATAGTAAGATAATGCTGTTTCTTTTGCACTTGCATTATTTTAATGCAACTATGTCATAATGCATGCTATAGATCAGGGGTTCTCGACCTTCCTAATGCCGTGGCCCTTTAATACAGTTCCTGTGAGTTGTGACCCACAGGTTGAGAATCACTGTTATAAACTTAGCAACTGACATTCTTATTCATAATACGAGGTTATTCCACATTTCACAGTGCTAGATCCAATCTCTTTGGTAAATATTTCCATAACAAATAATAATTTATTTGTGACATAATCTTTTTTAACATAACACTTTATTTCAAAATTTAAAGTTAGAACAGGTAAACATTTCTTCAACATGATGCTGTCATTGCATTGTGGACTTTGTGGGGAGTTTCTAAGTCCCCCTATTGGGTTTTTCCATATTTGGAAACATATGTAAGGTTGAATTGTAAGCTGCAGGAAGCAAAATAACAAGAGCCATTTGTAAGATATGCTGCATCTTTGGTAGCAGGAGGCTGTGTATTAATGAAGTGAGCTCCGCTTCTGTGGTTTGGTTCTGAATGTTACGTTTCTACTTTTTTTTCCCTCTCTATCCTATGGTACGTATTATAACCGTAAGCATCAAGTCAAGTCAGCTGTGTCCAAATAGCATGTGGAATCCTTCCTCAGTTCAGGTTTGGTGGGAGAACATGGGATATCAGAGTCTTAAAACACAGACACATATTTGCTTAACCCTTGAGCAAGGGCTCGCAAAGAATGGACACTTGGTCACACTGGGCGGGAGGCACAAATTCCCAAGCACAGATTCCACGACACTCCCCTTCCCAACTTTGCTTTATCCCATCTATCCCCAAACCTCAGCCCCTAGCTGGGAAGCCCTTGTAACTGTACCCAGAAGATCTAACCTCACCATACACAAGCCCCAGGTCTCTGCACACAGAGCAAGATGTATCCATGGCAATGGCACCTTGAAATTCTAGAGAGAAAATAGTGTTGAAGTTTCTCTGCCCTTAGACTTTGTGGTGTGTGTGCTTGGCTTTGTTCTTTGTTTTATGTTATTTGTTTGTTTTTAGAAAGAATTTTTAGGTCCACAGCAGAACTTAGAAGAAGATGCAGAGATTTCACATAGATCTAGGTTTTTTGTTTTTTACTTGATTGCATGGAAGGCAAAACTGAATGAGGACACAGCCTTGCGGCCTTCAAGGTCACACTGTTTGGAAGTGGGGCTGGATGAAATCAGATTTCCTTTCTATACCCTCGTCTTACACCCTAGAATGTCACTCCACCCAGGCTGCCTTGGTTGGTACCCCTCACACTCGCCAGGCTCCTATGCAAGTTTTATTTGAAAACATCCTAAATATCTAGAAAGTGAAAAGAACGCTCAACCCTCCGGGAGCGCAGTAATGGTCGGGAAGCTTTTAGCAAAGCCTTACGGGGGCTGGGGAACAAGTCAAAACATCTTTCTACTCCGGAGCTTTTAAAGACTGAAGAAGTGGGAAAAATCAGATTATGTGAGAACACATTTTTTTAAGGGTATATAGAGAAAAACATTTGCAGAGAAAGATGATGAGTAAATAAGCAGAAAACCGCTGAGTGTCCCACACTGGGCTGGGCATGGGAGGAACGCCTCTGAAATGGACACTGCCCTTGTGAAGAAGTCCACCTAAGTCCTTCATTGTAGCCCTCACACATACTGATCCCATATCCCTATCTTTGAACTGTTTATCTTTTTTCTTCAAGTATCTAGGAAACAATTTTTACATCTGAGCATGTCCAGAAATGACCTCTGGACCTGCATCAAGCTAGGGACACCCTAACAGCTTTGAGGACAGTCACCTACTAACCACCTCTGTGCATGTCTACTGGAGTAACGCCAAGCACTTCCCTTAACTCCGCCTGTGACACTCCTTAGGAAGCTCCAGCCATGTCAGGAAGTGGTGAGAAGCCAACTGGGTCCCAAAAAACTGAATGGAGGTAAGGGGTGAACAACAATCTGGAGAAAAGCAACATCCCCTCCATCTGAGGGGGGACGCTTGATGGGGCTGAGCTGGCACAGCCTTGCTAAGGCCATTTTCCTCCATGAACACCATGGAAATTATTTGGGGATTACCGAGTGCTTTAGTTTGTTTAAAATAGATGATATAGTTTTCTAGTGATTTCCTAGGAAGAAGTCTATTGATCTCCTATTAAGCATTGTGGGTTTTGATAACTACCAGGGATGTTAGAGTTGGTAAAACTGTTTTAAAAAGTGACAAGTGACCAGGGTGCCGCTATAACCATGCCACATGCTCCATATCCTAGTTGGTAATGAATACTCATTTTTAGATTAAACAGCTTCAAATGTCTTTCACCATTGCCTTGCAGTCCATAACACTGGGCAGTATCACCCTAGTTGTGACATAAAAAATGTCTCAGTCAAAACTATGATTGAGGGTACAGGAATCATATTTTAAAAAGCCTTAAAAATAATATGTATTAACGATAGCTAAATGCTAAATCATAGGAATCCAGAACAAGGTTCACTTGAGCTATTCTTACCCCTTTATCTCCAGAATAGCGGGATAAGTGCTACGTCCAGGGATAAGCCACAGGAAAGGTTCAGAGGTCAGCTCTCTAATTTATAGCCCTGACAGCCACTTGCAATTTGGTTGTGTGTCAGAATTTCTGTCAGTGGGTTAGAAAATTAATAGGCTTTTTCGCGTTGCTGTATTTTTAAGAATGAAGAACATCCCGTCAGGTGGGCAAAGAGTTGGTGATGTAAAGGCATTGAGAGTGTAGCCTGTCTCTGTTCTGGAAGTTTCTCCCCCCAAATCTGCTCTCATGGAAAGTTGAAGGGGCTTAGGATGAAAAAGTTACAGAGGTAATTATGAACACGCAGAACAAAACAAAGAGCTCAAAACTCTGGGACACTGAGGCTGAGGTGCCAGCAAGGAGCACACACTTGAGGAAAATGACAGCGGTAACACAGCCCCTTGCCAGCCAGCTGGCAAACGTCTTTGTAAACTTTAACTATCAACATATACGATATTTCTGAATAGCGACGGTGGCAGCTCCTCATGGTTGGGTCATGTTATTATTTATTTATTCCGCACCCCATTGTTTCTACCTTATTTATTTATTTATTTTTCAGTTTTTGGCCGGGATCGGGTTTGAACCCAGCACCTACAGCATATGGGGCCGGTCCCCTGCTCCTTGAGCCACAGGTGCCACCCATGTTTCTACCTCTTTTAAATCCAGGAAGTGTTTGGGCTGGCTGCATTTGGCTATAAGGCATTTAACCTTTTAAATTAAGACACAAGAAATTCCAAATGGCACTTGAGATGCCCTTGAGAGAAGCCCCTCGTTTTTTGTGTTTGTGGATATCTCAGATATGCATAAATCAAACCCTTTGCATATTTAAGCCAGACTAAATTACCAAGATGCACAATGTCTCTCATTAGAAAAAAATGCAATTATTCTGCTTAATTATGTTTTTAAAATAGCCTGACATTTAAAATAATTGATGAATGTGTAATTCTCTAATCAGTAAGGGGCAGTTTCTTCAGAGTGCCATCATCACTAGTTTTATAATTTACTATTTCAGAGGAGTTTCATGAATGAGAAGATTAAAGCTTCAAAGCAGAGAAAAACCATTCCGGGGTGATATCACCCTATTAAACACCCATAATACTTCACAGTAATAACAATGAAGCCTCACAAATTAAGTCAATGTATTGAATTCCTATTGAGTAAGCTAAAGACAGGACATTCACGTGTAGTAATTTTTTTTTTCCATACTAAATTCCCCATCCACAACCATGCACCCAAATGAACATCAGAGCAACATGTTATACTGTAAAGGATTAAATGATATTTCAGTTTACGCCTTTATTTCTCATCTCTTTTCTCCAAGTGATAAGAGATTTCATTGACCATGCATGAACATATACATTCTCTTTCTGAGAACATTTCTGATATAGTTGGTGTAAGAGAGAAAAGTCATTTATTTCAAGACTGTCTGAGTAATCTACAGTTTTTGTTAAATATCTAGATTATCTGGTCAGTTAATTTGTCTCTATATCCTAAGAAGAAAGAAAAACGAGCTGCCGTACTCCATCCACATGAGTTGGTATATGAACACTTATAAGGACATCAATATTCACAGTGTCTTAACAATCATGCTCCAAACTAAACAAAAATAAAAGTAAAATGACCACAGATAGTACAGTCTAATAAGATAAGAGATAAAAGATATGTACAAATTCATCGATAACATCTGTGCAAGTGTTGCGGACAAAACATTTAAAAAGAACTGTACATAAAACAAAGTAGATAAATTTATCAAACATTGATAAATTTTGAGAGACAGTATAAAAGTACACAAAACATGACAGAGAGAAAGAATTTTAAAAAATACTCGCTAAGTGGATATGTACAGTACAAGTTTACTACATTCATATTACACAACGATGGGACCAGAGACAAACACGATTTGGTAACGAACAGCAAAGAAAGTTTCACCACCAATCACAAAGAAGAAAGACATTCTTTTCTGGATGAAAACACTGACGGCCAGAACTCATCCCCTTTCCCACTTCTATACACATAGAAAAATAAAAGCGAATGCAAGAGTTGTCTACAGCAACAGGACAGACAGAGGTGGGAGCATTTGGCATGTGGCATCACAGGAAGTCAATCACGATTGGCTATCGATGGTACCTGGCTCTGCTGCAGGTCACCGGCTTGCCTGAGAGGAGCGACCGATGGAGGAGGCACACCTGATGTCGATGCGGACCGGCCTAATTTGCAGCTTACTTTAGGTTCTGGAGACAAAGGGAGAAGAGATAGAATATTAGTGGAGAGACATCTGCAATGATGAGGTGGCTTTCGGTGGTCTCCCTTGTTGTTTTGTAAAATGTTCTGGAATACCTAAAATGCTTGGGATGACTGGGAGGTGATTAAACACTTTCAAGCAATTGACTCTAAAAGGAGCTTTATCCAAGGATCAGCTTCTGGAGAACAAGGAACAAATCGTGGGAGTGCAGGCCTTGGTCACCTGCCCATTTTACCCAACTGAGGGTTAGTTTCTACGGAGTGATTACTGGAGCAACACCACCTCCTTAGGGGAAAAAAGAAAGTCATTTGACTATTTTAGGTGCTCAATTTTCAGCGTTGGTCCATAAAACTTACCCACCCTCCCCAAAATTTCTGCTTTTTTTCCTTCCATGAATATTATCATCCTGCTCCAATGTTCTTTCCTTCAACTTATCTCAATTTGCTTTTACTTCTACAGTTATCTTCTAAGACCTTTGCAATATTTCATAATATAATTTTTTTAAACATAAAAGTGATTCTCCTATCTCCTCTCCTAGATGAGAAGTCCAAATTAGCTGCCTACGCCACTGGCAGGATGTTTTAGAGATTATAATTTGGGAATTAAAGAGTTCCTTTCATCAGAGAAGCATAGAATTTATGGGATATAGAGGACGTGGATTTTTAAGATACATTTGAAGATATTTGATAAAAGAGAGAAAAAAAAAAAAGAAAAATAAAAAAAATGACATCTGTACTTTTATCTCAGACTTTTATGTCAGCTGTTAGTTTTTGCGTGCCCGGTACATTACAGCTTCTGGTAGGGGTTACATTTAAATGATCTTTAATCTAAGGACTTTCTTTTGGGCTACAGAGTTAGCTATCAGTGTCCCCAGTTTAGAAACCCAAGGCTTAGAAAGGTTACTATTTTCATAGCAAATAAACAAGTGCTTTATTTTATTTATTTATTTATTTAGACAGAGTCTCACTTTATTGCCCTCGGTAGAGTGCTGTGGCATCACAGCTCACAGCAACCTACAACTTCTGAGCTTAGACCTGCCACCCTCAGTATATAGGGCCTGCGCCCTACCCAGTGAGCCATAGGCATCACCCAAACAAATACTTTTCAAAAAAGCTTTTCTTTATAAACTTGACTTATAAGTTAAACTCCTCAAGCAACCAGCTTCAAATAGTAACATGAATTAGGTCCTAAGAACTAACACACTATTTCAGAGAACCCAGAACGTGCTCTATTCTGTTGAAAGAAGAAAATACGTGCTGCTCACGTTCAGGAGGGGGGCTCTCTTTATGCCACCTCTATATAACTGAACTTCAGAGAAAAACATCGTGTCTGCATTGCATGAACTTTCCACCGCCAACTTCGACTTCCATCAGTTGCCTTCCACTCACCTTCTCCCCGTCCCTGTCAGACACAAGATGCAGACGCCCACAGAATGAGAAAATCCCGGGGCCACTCCACACAAATCTACAGACAGACACTCAACCGCAGATGCCTCTCCTCTCTCACTTCTGCTTCCAACTATGAAACAACGCCAAACCTCTCTACTAAAATTACTATCGTCAAGGGAGCAAAGAACCTCTTTCTTGGCAAATTGAACATTCTTTTCTCTGTGCTTCTGGTTTAGTAGAGAAAAAACAAAAGGTGCTAAACAAGTCTTCTCTCGCTGTAAGACCTTAGGTAGTTGTTTTTACTTAAGTTAGTTCTTTTCAAATAAAATGAATGTCCATTCGACATTCAGTGCCTATGTATTGGCGGCCTTCTCTGGGCCAGGGACTTGCTGGAGAGTGGTGACCAAGACCCCACTCTTGCCCTAAGGGAGCCCACAGTCTATCCAGTAACATGCTGAACAAATGACGATACACTTGACCAGGTGACTGCCGGTGTGGAATGATGGGGTAGAAAAAGAGTATTTATTGGAGGAACAAACAGGCCTTCGTGGGATATTGCTATGTAGTTTCTGAAAGTCAAGGAACTCACTGATTCTTTGTCCCTTCAACAAACACTTATCAAGGGCCTAAGACTGCAGAGCACTGTGCTAGGTGCCGCGGGTACATGGGTGAGAGAGGTATCGGTTATCCATATCTTAATGAATGTTAGGTTTTCTCAGGAGAAACAGATATGAAACCTGAAGTTATCTGCTGAAAACTGAGAAACACTCTGCAAAGGGGACATACAAGGTGCCAGGGTATCATGTAGCAGGATTGCCCCCTGTGTTCTAGGGAGCAGGGAAAGGCAATTCCCTGAAGAAGCTGCAGGGATGTGTACCTGCTGACAGGTCGAGTGGGAGGCAAGATCCAAACGGGGAGACTGCTTGATGCACAGGTGTATTTTCCAGCCTACCCAGAAATCGACAGTATTTCCGAATATAGTCCTTCCACCCACTTTATTGCTTCTATGTTACAAGGAACTAGTAATGAGTGGAATGTGCTAGTATCCAGCATAACGAAGAAGACCTGAACTAATGATAGACAAGAAGATGGGACAAAATTACAGGCTGATTTCAGAGAAAATTACCTGGCATAAAACAAGAGCTTTTAATAAATGTTGGCTCTCACCTCCCTACCACACACACGACTGTGCATGGTGACCTTACTTCAGTCCTCCCTTTGCACTTAATGGAATTGAGTATATTCTTTCTGGAAAACGTCCCTCCTTTTCATCCCTGACAGGGGCTTCACGTCTCTCCCACTCTGTCACTTTAGCTTTCTCACTTTGTCTCTTCCCTCTGTACGTCTTCCCTTACTGGCTCCAGAGTCACACATCCTGCCCTGCTCTTCTCCCTGGGCCTGGGGTGGAGTTTGAGCCCCAGAACTTCCTGCACATGAGGCTGCCTGCTTTGCCTCACGATGAAACCAAGTTATAGCTTTGTCTTCAGATCTTGGACACTCGGTTTCCAATGTTCATATTTATAGAAAAAAAAGAAACCTCCAATTTTCTAGAGGCTTAGGGCTTAAATCTTTAGTTCAAAGATTTTCCTCTCTCTATAAGGTTAGTCCTGTTGCCAATTTTCTTTTTTCCCTGACAAAGACTGCCGTATTTATCTCAATTCACATCTCAGAAATCTCCTTGCTGGTCTCCCTGCACCCCCTCCTCCCCCACTCAAATCTAACTTGGACACAATGCCAGACTGAATTTTCTAGATTACTTTTAGGCCACTCACCTTATTCAAATATTTCAAATTATCCCATACAAAATGTCACGACAGATCTAAACTCACTTGCCTCATTTTCAGCAGCCCTGCAGATCTGGGCCCAGTGGCTGCACATTTGTCCATTTCAGCTGGTGGGGACCACACGGGCAGCATTCAGTTATTACATACTTTCCTCTCAATGAAGAGACTCACATTGACCTACAGAAGTCACTACAAACTCTAAAAGCAAAGAGAGGTGACACAGAATGGTTTCAGGCCTGGCTCCCTTACTTACTAAGGCTTTGATTCCCAGTCCAAGGAACGTGACCCTGTAGGGTCCTTCAAACAAGACATGGAGCCTGAAAACCTGCCCTTCATTTTGTGCAGCTGATTCTAATCTCTGCCTGCCTATTACTGAAGTTACCAGGGAATTCCCTCTGAGGCTGTTTAAATATGAGTGTGTCATATGATGACATAGTCAAAACATCACTGGGACTTATAAATCAACCTCATTTCCCAGATAAAGTTGAATACCTTAAGGAATCATCTTTTATTACATAAAATAACAAGTGAAGCATCCATCAGAATCCCAGTCTTCAAGTTTTCACAACGAGCCAATGTTTCCATATATTAGATTACCAGGCTAGCACATTCAGTTAACAGAGTGAAAAAACTCAACGTTTTTATTTCCTTGAAGAGGATGGGAGTATTTATTTACTGTAGGGTTCTTTTCAAGTTTATGCTGAAGATACTATCTGATGGAAACAGATTATCTGACAAAATCAAAGGCCTTAGGCATATCACCAAATACACCTAAAGATAGTTTCTCTGCTGAGGCTTCCAGTAAGACCCTGACTTAATCAGCTTTTTTCAGATGTTGACACTGCACACCTCTCTCACTGGTGAGATTAAGCCTCACCAAAATCCAAGCACACACCTAATTTCACTGTGACCTAGAAAGGTCTTTCTTTAAGGCCATTGGATGCCAATTACGTCCAGGCTCATCAAGTCCCCATAGACACTGCAATAGAAACCAGTAACTGCCCATTGAACATGACAGTTTAAACCACTGGCCAACCACCCTGTGAGCTAGCTCTGGAGGTGGGTCACCTCATGGTCAAATGCATGTTCAATCCCCCATGCCTCATATGGGTTATGACTCCACCTTTGGGAGCAGACAGATTATTACATACATTCAATAAGTACACATACGTGCACAGGCAGACACACACACACACACACACACACACACACACTCACTCCATAATGCTGCCACTTGATGGTGTCTTTTTAATGGTGAAAACATGTTTATCCCAGTTACGCTAGCCCCTCTTTCAGTTTCATAGGCCTTCTCCCTTAAATGCATTTGGATTTTACAACGGTGTTTGCAGGACCAGATTGATGAAATAATCCTTATAATGTTTCATCTACTGAGGTTTGTTTGACCAAAAAGAATTGTCTAAAATGTCCAGAAAAATCTTAGATAAGATCCCAGTAATAACCAAGCCTCTGCAAGACTCTCTAAGCCTGTGACCAAACTGTCCGGCTCACTGACTTTAGAAACACAGTCTTCTGAGACTTAATCAGTGAGGCTCAGGAGACATGACATGGGGAACGGTACGTTTTCATCCTGAATATTAATGTAAAAATTACCAAGACTTTTGGGTAGTTCAAAAACAGCAGCCCTATGCCTGGAAGGAGATCTCAATATAGCTGTCCTCCCCCAAGAAAAATTAACTTTGGTAAGAGATGAATTATTAACTGGAAGACACCTGTTCTTCCTATAACCAAAGAAAAATCCTTTCCTTTGAAAATGATCTTTCATTACCATGCTAGAAGTAAAAGTGGACATCACTTGTACAATTTCAGTAAAGATCTGATGTAAAGAGAAAAAAAAAAAAAGAGTATCAAGAAACAGTGGATTCAGAAAGGGGATGAAGGAGGGAGAGAAACTGAAGGAGGAAATGGAAGAAAGGAAGAAAAATGAAGGAAGAAAAGAAGAAAGTCAGGGCGGGAGGGAGAAAGGAAGGGAAAGGAGCAGAAACACACTCACTTTAAGTCTTTGGAATAAGCCACTATCACATAAATGGTAAGATGTTTCCAAATCGGTAACTCATCGTTACCATAAAAATATTTTTATTAAGTAGGTACCCATTGGACTGTGTTATTTGTTAGTTCTTTCTTTTTATTCTTAATGTAAAACATGTTATTAGTTTTTTACTTTTAAGCTAATAATTTCTCATCTTCCCCTAAAGATGAACTGAGCTGCTATTGAGATTATATCCCTTAGTGTTGTTACAGGGAACTCCCCAAGGCACCCGTCGCCACTCTCACAGTGTTGTGGTTCTCATTCGCTTTCAGAGAGGAAGACAAATGACTAGTTTAATCACTGAATCTGCACAGCCACGTGAGGTAGATCAGCACCAAAAACTCAGTTTTCACCACAACTCAATTTTATCTGGCATCAAAAAAATAAATCTGTTAAATGCCAAGGAGACATATCTTGTCCACATTTTTTTTCAACATATAATATTTTTGCTGTATTAGCAAAGACGTGTAATGATTCCCCTAAGTCAGTCATGCTGCTGAAAGTTTCTAATCAATGATTCAGGGACACACAGTCATCACAGTGTGGCCTTTTAAAAAACACACCCAAGTATGTGCATTGCAAACTCTAATTTCTAGAGAAGCCAAATTCTGAAATAACATGTAGGCTGTTTGAGATAAACTGGAACCTGATAAGGGACACTTTTGCCAGGGCTCTGTTAAAATTTTCATTTATTCCCGATATTTTGTTTTCAACCTTCTATCACACGTCATAGTAAACATATTAAGATGTCCTCATGTCCTACACTAAATGTAATTTTTTCTCATATAAAATTTGAATATATTTTTATAAGTGTCAGGATTATATAGTCATATATATATATATAAAACTTACATAGTTATAAGTGTTAAGATTATTGAATTGTGAGTAATCCAATTATAGTCCATTTGTTATGATTTCTAAACTCAGAAGTTCTTACAGGATTAAAAAAATGTAGTCTAGTGATTGTTTTCAAATGTAATGAAACTATTTTAATACTTAATTTATCAATTAATTAAGTTGAACTAAAATCACAGTTTGCACCGATTTAATTAAATATTCTGCTGTTCATGTGCCGGTTTCTTTTGGAATTTTGGTGCTGCAATTAAAAAAAAAATACTGAATAGTTTTATAGATCCTGAGACGCTGATTGTCTTAGGAATTGTGGCTATGGTTCTGAAAAGATAAAACAAATCTGATAATTGCCATAACCATCTTGTGACCAGTGAGAAAGGGAAGAAAATCAGCAAGAATATCCTAGGAGTAGATATTCTGTCTCTCTCCAGCTTTTCATAGAGTTTTTAATCCCTCAAGAGGCAGCTGAAATTTTCTGAGCCGTGAGGGACAACCAGTATTTCCGTAGCCATGGACTGAAGGCCTGGTATTACAGTGGAGAGAAGGTTAGGAAGAAGTATTGCTGCTGGACTAACTGCTAAGTCTTCTTGAGAACACTAGAATTCTGCTGAAGACCTGAAACCCAGAGAAAGATGAGGTGGTAATATGGTGTGATAGTTTATTAATATGCTCATTCCTTCTGGTGGTGATCTGAAGAGCTAGGATTTTCCTTGTCTTCTATTTTTTTTTTTTTCCTGAGACAGAGTTTCACTCGGTCACCCTGGGAAGAATGTCATGGCATCATGGCTCAGAGCAACCTCAAATTCTTGGGCTTGCAAAATCTTCTTGCCTTAGTCTCCTGAGTAGTTTGGAATACAGGCGCCCACTACAATGCTCAGCTAGCTTTTTCTATTTTTAGTAGGGACAGGGTCTTGCTCTTGTTCAGGCTGGTCTTAAACTCCTGACGTCAAGGAACCACCCACTCCAGTCTCCCAGAGTGTTAGGATTACAGGCATGAGCCATGGTGCCCAGGCTCCTATCTTCTTATGCAGAGAGATTTTAAGTCATTCTACTTACTAACCTGGGATGGCCAAGATGTTGTAGCACACAGCTGATTTCTTACATGCAGTATAGCCTAAGAAAGCATTAACATTTTTTTTACTTGACAGTCTCTTTTATAGTAATATAGTAGGACCTCTGTAAGTTGACCACCAAAGACCTTGTAAGAAACTGGTCAACATATGGAGATGGTCAACATAAGAAACTGGGCCTACTGTACTGATAAATATATTATATGTGGTTCATGTCTGGTCTATGAAAATTAGGTCAGCCTAAGGAGGTGGTCATTGTAGGGAGGTGGTTAACCATGAAGGCTCTCCTGTACATCATTTCTAAAACACGTTAGGGTCTTCATCAATGTAGCTGAATATGAAAATATGCTTTCACTTTTTAAAAACCTATATTTCACATTAAAAGTAAATTATAGTAAAGGCAACACATTTTATCTATGTAACAAGATAAACATGTGCCTTAATTATCTATAAAATCATCACATAAGGAAAATCCACCAGCCACAAAATAAATTCAAAAAGACTTACGATTTGTGTGAGGATCAAATATACATTACCACAGAGACAGAAATTTCAAAAATACAATAAAGAAACAAACACAAAAACCTTTTGTCACCTGATACTACAAATGAGTGCATGTCAAAAAAAAATTTGACCTATTTAAAAGTGTTATATTTTGATTCTAAATAACAAAAATTTTGAAAAGGAAAGCACCAGGATTAAATTGTTATCACCTACCTAGATGGTGTAAAAACCCTTTACTCCTAATAAGTGAAAAGCAAAACTAGACATAATACTGATGGCGTTTTTCTCTTTATACTACTATTTCCTATATGTTAAAAAGCAAACTTCTTGAGGAAAAGTGTGACCAGTTATTATAATTGAGAGCTTTTGTTTGAGACAGAATTTCACTATGTTGCCCTCGGTAGAATACCATGGCATCACAGCTCACAGTAATCTCGAACTGCCATTCTCTAGCCTCAGCCTCCTGAGTAGCTGGGACTATAGGTACCCGCTACAACGCCCGGATATTGACAACTTTTATTAGCATGTTCTATTTCACTGGCCATGTTCCTATGCTTCTGTCTTTAATCAATTGACTATTCTAAACATAAACTAAGCATTATCTGGCTAGAAAAAGACTGTAAGACTGTACGTGCTCAAATCCTCCCTGGTAAAGAACTTTGATCTGATTGCCAGTAACAGATATGCTTTTTCACTTTACAGCAGAAGTTTTGGTGTCTCTATGACCCTTCGAGAGATGAAGCATAAGGTCAAAACTATTTTCACAAAAATACTAAGATGTTATATGCTTTGGTGCTGCTTTCAGTGCTGCAAATGCACTGAAAGTCCAATGGATAAATCTGCTGTCACCATGCCATGTCAAAACAGTAGCAGTGAACTACACTAGTGATTGTTTATCTTTCACTGACAAAAACAGACTTGGATATTTAGCAGACATTTTCCTAAAAATTAATGAAGTGAGCGTATTGCTTCAAGGAAGACAACTGACAGTATTTCTTGACAATGATAAATTTGAGCTTTCAAGCAAGATCTAAATTTTGAGAGACTTGTCTCTATCACTGTGAGCTTCAGAGCATCCTTGTACTTAAAGGTTTTTCTTATGAGATTATTGGTGATATTAATGAATGTAACATATTGATTTTTATAACAAAATGTGTCAAAATATGGATGATCTGCATGACTTAGTGAACTGGTATTTTCTAAATTCATAATGTTATAAATCATCATGAGTAAATGATTATACCTTCGAGTTCAAGACAGGCCTCTGAATTTTAATGTAACAGAGCCTGATGAGTTTATTGATAAGTGGCTACCACTGTAACTAACATTTAAGCAATTACTATTCCTTGAATTTTAGAAGGGTATTAAAGAAAAATATCCACAATTATATAAAAAGAGTTCCTTAAATATTTTTGCCTTTTCAATGACACATCTGTATGAGACAATATTTCCTTCATATATTTAACAAAAGCAGTATATTACAATAGGCACAAGCCATTCTATGAAAGTTGCCCTCATAGTTTTGCTAGAGCTCTTGAAAAAGATGTGTATCTTTCCATGAGGTCAGCTAGGCCCTCAAAACTTCCTAGCTAAGGACCAGGGACAGTTTGCTTGACCTCGCTAAGCTGCAGTTTGTTCACAGGTAAAATGGGTGAAATAAAGGTACCTAATTCATAGGATTCAGAAGATCATAAATGTTAAGATTTTACTGTGGCAATCAGCATATAACAAGGTCTTGAGAAATGTTAATTATTTTTATTATTTAAAAGTAAATCTGTTCTTTCAGCTCCTCTGCTAGTAATAAAGCATGTCCCAAAAGTGGTCACTGAAATTGCCATACAGAGGGAAAATGGAAAACTGTAGGTGAACATACCTTCACCTACAAATTATTCATTACTCAATTTTATAAAATATTCTCTATATGTGACCAACCTCTTTACAAAACTTTGTAATGAATATTTTGTAATTAAAAGTACATTAGAGTACAATTTCCCATTTTTTCCATGTTCGGCGACCTTAGGGATGACTTTTGGGACACCCTACAATAATGATTCACAGTTTTTGAACTCACATATTTCATGATGGTAACACAAACTCAAACATCGGCTGTACTTGTTATATTAAAATAATGAAATAACTATAAAAATGCAAAATTCCCATTGATACGGTTCAAATATGCTCCCTTCAAAATTCTTGCTGACACTTCATCTTCACTGTGGTAATTTAACATGTGGGTGATTATGGAAAGTGGTAAACACATGAGGGCTCTGCCTTACTAAAAAAAGCTAGAGTAAACTAGCCTAGGCCCTTTTTGCCTTTCCTTCCCTTCTGCCACATGAGAAAGCAGCATTCATCCCCTTTGGATTTCAAACTGTGGCATCCTCAGGGTGGTACGCACAGCTCAGCCTACACAACCAGCCTCATCTGTAGCCTTGACCCTGCTATGCTGCCCGACTTCCCCACAGGTCCACGCCTTCTCCCACTGCAGGGCGTTGATCAGGCTACTCCACCCCAGCTGGAGTCTTGGTCCTTCCTTTCTTCCCTTTCCTCCTCTGCTAAATTCTCACCCCTTCTTAAAAATGTCAGATTAATATGAGGGTACGTTTAGGTTACATTGTTTTCAATTCTAAGGTAAAGTTCAAGCTGAGGTTGAGCCCCTTCACCGGGCGCTGGGCTGCTGAACACCCTCACACTGTGCACATTGGGTGAGATCCCACCAATCTTCCTCCCCAACTCCCTTCTCTCTCTCCCCTCCCCTCCTCCTTGGTAGATTATACTTGTGTATTTTTTTTTTCTTTCATGGGGGCATGTAGTTGTTCATATACTGGTTTCATATGAGTATTGTATTGTAAATTCCAAACTCTTTGAGAACAGGCCTATGTCTCCTTCCCCACTATCCTTACCCTGAATAACATCGTAACTCATCCCTGATAAGAACTCAAGTATTTATTAACTGAATTATTTTAAACCATATTCAAGGAATGAGCTCAATTTTGAATATGTATTTCATGTTCATGAAAAGCATTTTTCTCCCTTCCTTCACTTTTCCCATGTTTCTAGGCAAAGAAAAAGCTAAAATACATTGCCCAAAATTCAATTGTATAGGTATATTTTGGGGGTTACAGTTCCTGTATTGGACAGTAGATGGCAGTGGAAACATAATTTGCTAAGGATTCTGGTCCGCTCAGCTTCTAGAAGGAGTGTCTGTGAACGTGTAGCATAAAGTCAGAAACAGTCTTTTTATTTTGTAATATCTTTGCTGGCTTTTCTCAGAAACAGGAAAGGCATTCTTTGTGAATACCATCGGTGCAGCTTATCCCCAGGGCTGTCCAAAGCAAACGCCACCTTCTGTCAACCAGGCCCGACATCAGGGTATCCACCACCCAGAGAAGGCACAGGGTGCAGCTACACCCCCCAAATGAAAGATTCAGAACTCTGGTGCAAAGTCAAAGCTGGAGCCAGCACACTGTCACTGTGGCTCTGAGGCTGGGTTCAACTTTTACTGAGAAGCAAGCGGACAAAGGCGCTTTCTCCTTCATCTGAATTGTTTATACCTGGTTATTTTTCTCCAGCAGACTCAAACACAGTAATTAAAAATTCAGAATTTCTCTAATGAGAATGAAATTACTCAAGTTGCATTCTTTTTCTAGCTGTATTCAGGGTGTCTATAGAGTACTCAATATCATGTTCTATGGGTGTGCTTCAGTAGAAATCAAGTTTAAGGGAAATATATGTATGTATGAATATAATATATATGTATATATACAAAAATATGCTAACAGTAATTAGCTGACTTTGAAAATCTGATCGTATGAGACCTGAGCTTAAAACCCATAAGCAGCTTCCTGGCTTAATATATGTACACAGATATCAGCTAACATCACCAAATGCTTTGACTCTAAGATGCTCCGATAATTTTAGCCAACTGCCTTACTAAAAAAATGAAATGGGAATGGGAATACAAATTGTTTACAGAGAACCCTACAAAATACTAAAAACCAAAGACCAGTGTCCTATTTTACTGAAACATGGTACATAACGCCCCCTTGCTATATAAAATCAATAAAAATCACAGGCAAGACTAAGCTTCTCGAAGGCGGGGGCAACTTTCTGTCACCCCACAGTGCGCAGTTCTCACAGGTGTACTACAGGAGTAAAGGCCTGGATTAAAGAAAGTGAAGCACAGATAATGTTGCTGATTTTTGCAAAACAACAAAACCACATGTGTAATATGGTTGCTCAGGTTTTCAAGAATTAATTTTCAGGTACACCAACATAATCAGTTATAAACACCTCTCCATTAGTGATAGGAACAGAGAAATGTCATGGGTTAGACAGTGCAGAAACATTTCTCCTTTGGATTTATATAGCAGGTTAACTGGGGAGCATGTTTTTCTTCATATTCTATCTCCCTCTGTTTAGGATGATCATAAATTAGCTGACTCTGCACACATGATCACAAAAACCCTGAGTTTAACATCCGTAAATAGCTTTCTTTCATTTTCAGGTAAACCAGGGTCATGGATGTGGCTGCCTGGTCTCACACTTGTCACCCTCCTCTGTGCCCTCCTTTTGGCTTCTCTGTTCTGTTAGTCCTCACAGGTCACAAGGTCATGGCACCCCCCTCATTCTCTTCCTCCATTGCTCTTTCTCCTAATTCACCTTGAGAATTCTGTCCCCAGGTCACCAGGATGCCATGGAACACTCTAAAGGAAGTGCCTGTCATCAGACTTTCATCACAGACTGTAATTACATTTGTTACTTTTGTCATTACTAGAGCAGCTGTCTCCCCCATTGGCACATGCCCAGTGTTTAGTAACTTTATGCTAAATTAAATGGATGAATAAATTAATTGCAAGAGAAATGAATGACGTTGGGAGCACGGAAGTAGAAGTAGGGAAACCCAACGAAATTAAATCATGAGGAGAGCTGTACGGGGATCAGAATCCTGAATTCTGTTTCTTGATTTGAATCCACTACTTACAAATGAGTCCGGGCAATTGACTTGATTTTTCTTGAGCCCCAGTTTTGTGGCCAAATTAAAAAGAAAAAAATGTGGCTAATGTACCAACCAATTGATGTGTTAGTTTCTGTGAAGTATAAATGAGATAGCCGTATTTTAAAAAGTAATCAATGGTATATAAATATAAGGTACTATTTTACATGGGTCATAGGTGACAAAGGTGATAAATTTCACAATTCAGGTTAAATATAATTTTCAATAACCTTAGCAAATTTTGTACTTATATCAGATTCTGTTCCCTTTACACTTGTGTATTTGTTTGTTGGCACACACACAGGATCTTATATGCAATCATATTTTATTATTTTTTTCCCCACAAATCAATTTTAATTTGCTAGAGGGAAGGGAGGGGCTACTCTTTCTCGCCTTTTGGGTAAATCCTAGGCCCAATCCCAGGACTTTTCTTTTCACTTTGATAATTAAAAATCTTTTGTTTTCTTTAACTTACAAGAATATCTTGCTGAAATAATAATACCCAGTTACTACATAATTCAAAAAATTGAAGATACATATATATATATATATATATTTTTTTTTTTTTTTTTTTTTTTTTTTTTTTAATTTTTTTGCAAGGGGTGGGGATTAAACCCCCACCACCGGCATATGGGGCCACCGCCCAAAAACTTTTAGCCAAAGGTGCCGCCAAAAAAATTGTAAATT
>CAUYPK010147289.1:0-45560 GCA_963574355.1 Loris lydekkerianus
TATAAAGTGGTTTGAAAATAAAATTCATCTAATGTGTTAATAACTTAAGCAGATCAGTTCTGGATAACTATATATGGAGTACCAAAAATCTAGCACAAATTTGCTTCAAATGTACTAAAATTTCCACTTAGAGATTTGGTAAAAGACAGCTTCATTTGCTTTTTATTTATTGATTGATTTATTTTAGTGTCAGGAATTTAAGCAGGGACCTGAAGTAGAATCAACTGACTCACACAATAGTAAAACACGAAGTGAACAATGATCTTGGTTTCAGCTGTCCGATTCAGTGGTCCACTGGAGTGTCATATACTAGCTAAGTCACACTGCAAGTGATTGTTTTCTGGCTGTAGCCACTGCTGTCACTTCTAGCACAGCAGAACCAAGTTGGGGGGATGAAAAGAGTTAAGCACCACTTCTTAACACATTCTCCCTCTGCTCCCATGTTGGATGTGACAGAGAACACCCACCAAATCAGCCCAAAAAGACCAATAGGAAGGGACTAATCAGTCTCCAACTATAGCCAGACTTACCTTCACAGCAGTCCTTGTGGCTCTAGCCTGGACTCCTGTGTAGGAATCCAGTTCTGGCAGTGACAGCTGGAGAAGGCACTAGGACCTCCTGCTGAATGAAGGAAGTTGGATGAATGAATGTATGAGCTGCAGGGGTCACTTGCAAACGGACCAGGAGTGATAAGGAAACAACTCATTCAGGCAGCTGCTTTTGAGCTCTAGTTCCCAAACCTGCCTGTTGCATGAGGGGAAGCCGTCTCCCATGGGAGTGAAGCTAACAGGGTGGGAAGCCATATTCTCACTATTGAGTCTTTTGAGGATCCAGGGCTTTCCAGGTCACAACCACCCTCTGCACTCTTTCTACTCTCACTCCTTGTGCTGCTTTTTATGGTTCTTTTTCTCTATTTTCTTCTTTGCCACCTTGCTGTCTTTTGATGTGTGCCTTGACCTCTTGCCCGTATCACTCTCAGAGACTGAGCTATGTGAGTCAGATGACTTCCTGTCTCTATGCTTCTTTTTTTTTCTTTTCTTTCTTTTTCTAGAAGAATTTTTCATGGGTTTAGGCTTCTCAGACTCTGCTGACTTTGCTTTTTCCTCCTCCTCTTCCTCATCAGGTTATCAGAGAGTATTTGGTCCCCCCCGGTTACGTGAAACAGCCTTTGCAAAGTGGCTTTTACAGCCACACTTCTTGCAGGTAGTGTTCAGGACAGCCTTGAGGATGATCTTCTGCCCAGTGTAATCCTGGAAGGAATGCCTCCTTCTCTCTTCTTGCTCAATGATAACATTATTGGGATCAAGGTCTTTCCCAGTCCCTTGGCTGACAACTTTCATGAACAGGGATACTTTTATTCTATCATTTTTCATCTCTTGGCCAATAAGCTTCACCCATACTTTGTCTCCAACATCTACTATCTCAGAGGGCTTATCCATCTGACAGGATGACATGTGAGGTTGATGAACCAAACCTTGCTTCGGACAACCTGGGATTTTGATAAAGGCTCCATAGTCTGTTACCATAGCAACCTCTCCTTGGAAAATAGTGTAGAGAGCAGGCAAGTTTTCCATGGTCTCAGGCCTTCCTGAATTCATCCTTAATGTTCTGTGGCTCCTCCATTTCTCTTCTTCTTCTTCTTTTTTTTTTTTTTGTAGAGACAGAGTCTCACTTTACCACCCTCTGTAGAGTGCCAGTACCATGCTGTTTTGATTACTATAGACTTATAGTATAGCCTTAAGTCTGGTAACATGATACCTCCTGATCTGTTTCTATTTCTAAGTAATGTATTAGTTATTCAAGTTTTTTTTCTGATTCCATATAAAATGAATCACTATTTTTTCAAGTTCTTTAAAGTATGACAGTGGTGCTTTAATAGGGATTGCACTAAATCTGTAGATTGCTTTGGGTAGTATGGCCATTTTAACAATGTTGATTCTTCCCAGCCATGAACATGGTATGTTTTTCCATTTGTTAATATATTTAGCTATTTCTTTTCTCAGAATTTCATAATTTTCTTTGTAGAGATCTTTTGCATCCTTTGTTAGGCAAATTCCCAGATATTTCATCTTCTTTGGCATTACTGTAAAAGGAATAGAGTCCTTGACTATATTTTCAGCTTGACTATTGTTGGCATATAAAAAAGCCAAAAATGGCTGTTGTTCTGCGCCTCGGGGCACCACTGCTCCTGTGTGGTTCCCTCTCAGCTGACCGTCCACTCCTCATTCCTGTGCCTCAGAATCAGCATTGAACAGCTGCAGTCCAGGCCCTGTCCACACCCCTCGAGAAATCACCCAAAAATCTGGACTCCTGGGGGACAGGCCTCCAGACCTCAGAGTGAGAGTGGTGGGGAGTGCTGGGAACTCATAATCACACATAGAGAATATATACAGTTTTATACAGTTTTATGCCTGGCAGGAGAGCACCATAGTACCCTAGTAGGGGAGGTAGGTCCAGTTTTTAGAGGGTCTCTCCCGTGGAGTGTAGTGGGAGGACCTTTGAACTCTGCTTGTTCATTTGTGTGGCACTCTAAGCCATTCTCATGGGTGAGGGGACTCCCATCTGCTTGGTGATGGATTTTGTACCTTTTGTTTGTATCCTGGGGGTCGCAGCTCGCCTCAGCGGAGTTGATGTGCATTCTTCAACCTTCTGTATTGGTGCAGCTCTAATTCACCCAGGTTACTTGCTAAATTTCTGTCCTTTAACTCTCCTTCTGGACGGGAGCCTCTGTGGAAAGCTGGCTTCAGTCAGCCATCTTGTCTCTGCCCCCCCCCTTCTCTTACTTTTAAAGCTAATAAGCTTGCCTATTCCTTTTTTCATGAATGTTTGCAGAAGACACAAGATTCCTGGATCATAGATACACATTACACATCTTTCATGGTGCAGTAATAAGAATGAACATGGAATATTGTCTGTGGGAGATTTCACCACCTTAATAGTAAGCAGAAGTGAGCCTGCTCTTTGTGAGGAAGGTTACCTTTTTCCTTACCATTGCTTCCTGCAAACACAAATCTGAGAAAGGTTCCAAAGAAATAAGACAAGGAAATGATAAATGTTGAGACGCCAGTCTGATCACCACACATTATATGTGCCCAAAATATCACTATGTACCCATAACTATGTAGAATTATTGTGTGTCAATTAAAAAACATATAATTAAGTTAAATATTTTTAAAAAGAACCCTCAGGGTCTTAAATCATTTGCATATCCAGCAAAAACATGCAGGGCCCATGGCAGATTGCTCTGCCAACCTATAGTCAAGCCTCTTTTAGCTGCAAATTACAAAAATACAGCTTAAACTTGTTCAAACAAAACAAATAAAGGAGGAATATAGAAAACTTCATTGATTGACAAAACTCTTTCGATTTCTCTCTCTCCCACTTCCCCTATCCTATATGCGGTCACCATTCACTGACAAGCACTTCCCTTGTGATCATAAATGGGCTACGTCTGCCTGTAGCACCAACCCCAATGGGACAGAGTCTGCCTTTTTCCTAGTTGGAAATCCTCAAAGTCCTGAGTGGTTATGCCTGGCCTGGATTGGGTCACGCATCCATCTTACACCAATGGTGGGGTCCATAGTATAAAGTACTCTAATTGCCCCTACCCAAATTACATGCCAGAATCAGGGATCAGGCCCTCCCCAATCATATGGTCTCAGTGGATTTTTTCTCCCCAGAAACTCAGAATGCTGTTAACAAAAGACAAGGCAATAAATGCTCAGCAGACAACACAAACTTTGTGCCCAGGGATATATTATCTCTAAAACATCACATGCAACAAGCAGGGAGCTAGCTGGGCTGGCAAAATGACATGTGAGGGATTCCAATAAGATTTGCAAAGTTCTAAAAATCCCAGCAGTACTCTGCAGAGATGGTGGCTGCCTGCTGGTACTCCCTGTGACTTCTGACAGTGGAGGCAGTTATCAGAAGGTGTAGCAGCTTGATTGCCCTCAGTCGCGGTGTGCATGGGGATTTGACAATACAGAAAAGAGAGGAAAAGAAAAAGAAAGAGGAAACTGTTCCAAGCTAATCGGTTTATAATTGATTTCAATGCCCTCCTTCAGTCTGAGGCATCTTTTTTTCTGAACTCACCTAAAATTAAGAACCAGGAATAATGTTCCAAGATAATCATACCAAAGGGGAAAAACATCAATTTACAAGGAAATTACTCAGGTGCCCAGTGTGGCTGTTGTTAGAGAGTGGATGAGAAGGGAGTGCACCCTTGTAGTGGGGTGGAGATCTTGGGATAAACGTGGCAGAACCAGAAAGATGGCACCACTCCCATTGCCTCGGCTGGCCCAGGGCTTTTCAGAAGAAATAAACATTGCCCCATTTCTCCTTCACAGCCAACTCCACCACCACCACCCTTGCCATTTTCAATGAAGTTGCCCTTAAATCTATTACAACTATAATGGTACCAGATGACAGTCACCATTTTCCAGAGCTCCCCACACCTCCCAGAAGGGGTGATGAGTAAGAATGTCACAATCCCTCCCAGCACAATGTCCTCAGTAAAGAGTTACTCAGTAGAGGCCTGGGCAGCGTGTGTCGGAGTAGGTGAGAGAAGGGCTCATGAGGGTGCAGAGGAGATACTTCCAAGACAGTTGTTGATTTGAGCTAAATTAAATAGAACAAGCCCAGCTCTCCCAGCTCTCTCTTGGGATACTATTTCTTCTATTTCTGCCAACCCACAAGTAAAAAATGAAAATATTGCCATTTTAGGAAAATAAAGTTTATAATTAAAGAGAACGTGTTGGCTAGAGGAAGTCTGTCTCAGCCCTCACAGCCATTATTTCCTGTTCAGCATTCTGGTGGCTCCTCTTTGCGCCCCCTGCAGTTTAATTAACAGAATCCACACCCCTATGCCATGTTCTCCAGTCTTTACTATCATAGACGCTCTTTCCAAGGAAATTACCATCCTACAGCAAGAGTTCCTGGAGAGCAAGGTTATCTCCTACTGCATAACTAATAACTCCAATATGTAACAGCTTAAAACAGAAAACAACGATTATCTCATAATTTCTGAGGATCGGGCATCCAGGAGGCAAAGCTAGGTGCTCTGAACTCAGGATCTTTCACAAGACTCCAGCCAAGCTGTCACTGAGGGCCCTAGTCATCTCAAAGTCCAATGTGTTAAAGAGCCAAGCTTCCCTGCATGGGGCTATTGGCGGAAGTCAGGTCCTCCCTGGTTGTTGGCCTAAGACAGTGGTTCCTTTCCTCTGGACCAGAGGTCCTCAAACTTTTTAAACAGGGGGCCAGTTCACTGTCCCTCAGACCGTTGAAGGACCAGACTACAGTTAAAAAAAAAAAAACGACTATGAACAAATTCCTATGCACAGTGCACATATCTTATTTTGAAGTAAAAAACCAAAATGGGAACAAATACAATTCACACCGCCTCATGTGGCCCACGGGCCACAGGTGGAGGACCCCTGCTCTGGACCATCCGGCAGGCAGCTCACAACAGGCAGCTGGCTTCCCACAGAACGAGCCAGAGGGAGGATGAGAGAAAATGAGGCAGATGGAAGCTATGGTCTCATTGAGACCTAAGACTGGAGGGGGTCCCATCACTTTAGCCACGTTCTGTTTGCTAAGAGTCGGCCTCTAGACCCAGTCTTGACTCAAATGGAAAGGGTCCCCAGGGTCATGAAACCAGGACCTACCACCAACTCCATCTCAGTCACACCGTGTGCCCAGTGCCTACTAGAGGGCCAGGCAAACATGAGCTCAATAAATACAATACTCGTTAAACCATATTGATCAAGTCTGAAGGACCACACTGCAGTCCCATCAAGTGGAATAGAACATATAATGTACAGGAAAAACAAAGAATAATGTTGTGGGTATGAATTTTATTCCACAAACTCAAGTGTGCAAGAAATACAAAATTTTCTATAATGCAGCCTAATTGTTTTTCCCACCAGGGTGGCAAAAATATGATCTAAGTCAATGGGACTTCACCTCCCCATGTCCAGGGTAGATCACTAATTCAAGAGAGGTTGGTTATTACTAAGGTCTTGGAGGCAGGTGCACCTCCTGGTCCTCAGTCACAGGTGTGCCAGAATGTGCATCATGCCATTTGCCCCTCTCTCTCCTTTCTACTTGCTGAGATTCCTGTCCTCATGGCCCCTTGCGGCGCCTCTGCTTCTCTGTTGTGTTTATGACACATTGTGAAGCTTCTGGGACAGAACAGGATGGAGATTGCTTCCCACGTTCCCTGTGCCCATCCTGCTCAGACACATCCCACGCAGGCCCTTGGCTCCTGCCAGGACTGTGGCCACAGAGGAAGGCAGGGGAACCCCTTAGCTCGCCAGACCTCCCAAATGCTCTGCAGCTGTGTGGGCTCCCAGGGCTTTGTGAATCAGCTGCTCCATGGACTTTTCTGCTCTTTGTGTTGCCTTCTCATCTCTCTTTACTCCTCAGTCTGAGCCTGTTTCTGGGCCCAGAGGGCCATTCTCTAGGACAGCGGTTCTCAACCTATGGGTTGCAACCCCTTTGAGCTGTTATTAAAGGTTTGTGGCATTAGGAAGGTTGAAAACCACTGCTCCAAGTGATAGAAGCTCTTTTGTGTTGACCTTGAGCATTTCCTTCAAGGGTCCCACTTACCCGTCCTCATGTTTCCTACCACCCCACACCTCACCCAGGGCACCTCACTATTCTCCCTCCTGCGCCAGGATCCAGACGCAGGAGGCAGGGACTAGCAGGCTACCCGGCCTTATCAAACCCTTCCCCATGGCAATGAACACAGGTGGAATCAAGTTTGCACAGGGAGGAGGGAAGGAGGATTACAAGCATTAATTTTATTCCTAAAGTTTTAAGAAATATTACTTTCCCCAAAGTAAATTGTTTACATGAAGCTAGAGGCCTAGAAAATGTTAATTAACAATGAAAAAGAAAGAACACAGGAGGTCAGGGAGCATACAGGAAGATGTCAATGATGGGGTTTTAGGAAGGAAGGAGAGTTGCCGGGGATCCTCTGTCTGGTGGTTTCTCTCCCCTCTCCCCTGAGCTGTCTGGGTCTTATATCACCTGGACCCTGGCATGCTGCCTTTGCCCACTCTTGCCCTCAGGAAGGAGCTGCTGGGGCCTGGGAGCTCCTGAGCACTCTTGCTCATGTGGAGAAGAGCACAGCCTCCACCTGCTCTAGTGGGAGGGGCAGCCTGTGCCTTTCTAAAAGCACGGGACCTCTGGAAGGGGGCTGGGAATCTCAGGAGGTGGTACATATGTTAGTTTCCATAAAAACAAAATTGCACTTAATTTGTTCAACTACCGCACTATTTTTAAGTTTCTCCTTAATTCTCACATATAAAACTTACCTGTAATTAATTTTATTTAACTGGGAAATAAGCTAAGACCAGCAATCCAGGGAATGGGGGCTTGAGTTCAAGTATTGGATGTTGGAATCAGTGGCCTTTCCATTCAAATATGGCAAAATGGACCTTTTGAAGTAGAAAAGAATACAAACCTGAACAATTTTCTAGATTGGTGTAAGCAATGAATTTACTTCACTCTTTTCTTCAATAAAACTTCTGAAGAAAAAAAGGGCAATTTTTTATTTCTCCACTTTGTTCCAAATATAAAGAAAGGTCATAGTAGTGGGAAAGATTAGAATATTCTCATGAGATTTCTGTTCACTTGTTTTCTTCTTCTTCTTCTTTTTTTTTTTTTTTTCATAAAGACTGGTAATTGGAGGTGCCAAAGAAAAAATGTAGAGGTATTTTTGTGGCTGAATTTGTTCATCTGAGCATACTGCCAATTAGTTCAATTGTTAGAGCATTCCAGGAACAAAGACCCTAGGACCAGGTCAGACAAACAGCCTGGTCAGCCTCGGACACAACAGGGGAAGCAGCTCGGGATACAACTTCCTTCCCTTGCAATAGAATCATCTCATCGAAACCACCAAGTCAACTGTGGGCTAATTGGCATTGTTATTTAGCTCATGCAGGCTAGTCCGGGCCACTCTTCTGTGGCCGAGGCATTTTGTGCACAAAGATGGAACTACTACATAAGAAGGGTTTTCATACTGTCCAGAGGCTCCCAAAGTGGGGGCTGATGATGTTTTTTGCAAACGGCACAATAACTCCATAAATACATCAAGCAGTGGCACAAGACCAAGCCTTTAATATGTTTCCACATTCGGCTTTGTAATTTCTCAAGTATCTATAGATGCTGTTAAGAATTAATAAACTATAATATAAATTCACTGAAAAGCATTTTCTCATAATAGTTATTGTCCTTATGTGCTTATTAAACTTTTAATAGAGAGATAAAATTATTATTCTCTGATAAATCAACAATAACGGTTCACATTATAGAAGAACCTCAATGCTCAAAAATGTTGGGAATCATTGATGCAAGTTACCCAGAAGACCCATGCTCAACACATCTTGAAAGTAAAAGGATTAAAACTGATCCTGGAATACTCCCCAGCTGATCTGCAAATTAGGGCAAGCCCTGCCAAAAGCCCAGTTGGTTTTCTTTGCAGAAATTGACAAAGTTACCCTCACATTCCTATGAAAGTGCAAGGAACTCAAAATAACCAAAACATTTTGAAAAGGAAGAGCAAAGTTGGAGGACTCGTACTTCCCAATTTCAAAACCTACTAGAAAGTTTTAGCAGTCCAGACAGTGGGGTACTGGCCTGAGGATAGACATATAGGTCATATAGAACTGAGAATTCAGAAATAAATCCTCACGTTTACAATTGAATAATCTTCAACATGAGTGCGAAGAATGGGGAAAGAATAGTCTTTTCAATAAATGGCACTGGCACAACTGGACATCCATATGCAAAAGAATGAAATTGAACCTCACACTATATGCAAAAATAAACTCAAAATGGCTGGTAGACCTTAATGTAAAATCTAATACTATAAAAGTCTTAGGATAAAAGACATAGCAGTAAATATTTGTAGCCTTGAGTTAGGTAGCAGTTAGATATGATGCCAAAAGCACTAACAACAAAAGAAAAAATAAGCAAATAAAATACTGTCAAAATTGAAAACTCTCTTTGCTTATAAAGATACCATCGAAAGAGTAAAAATCTGGCCCGTAGAATGGAATAAATCATAGTCTATCTGACAAGGGTCTAGAATTCAGGACAAAAATGCTTACAACTTATCCATATGAAACACAAAAACTTAATTTCAAAATGGGCAATGTATTTGATAGGCATTTCTTCAGAGAAGATACAGAAATAGCCAAGTAGCACAAGAAAAAAATTGTCATTATTAATTATAAGGGAAATACAAATTGAAACCACAATGAGGGAAAACTTTACACACTGTAATGACTAGAATCAAAAACACAGACAGTAACGTGTGTTAGCAAGGATGTAGAGCATTGAAACCTTCATGCATTACTGTGAGATTCCAACGCAGTACAGCTGCTTTGGAAGACAGTTTTCTAATTCTTCAAGATTTTAAACACAGGCTTATCATATGACTCAGCATTTTCACATCTAGGTATATACCCAAGCGAATGAAAAGCACACGTCCACACAAAACCTGTACACAAATATTCACAGTGGCATTAACCATAATAGTCAAAAAGTGAAAACAAATGAAACATTCATCACTGAAGAATAGATAAACCATATGTGGTATATACACCCAATTTATGTTATTTGGCAATAAAAAGTAATGAAGCATGGATGTATGTTACAACATGGTTGAACCTTTAGAACAGTACACTGCCTGGCATGGTGGTGTGCACCTGTAATCCCAGCTACTCCAGAGGATGAGGCGAGAGGGTAGTTTGGCCCAGGAGTTTGAGACCAACCTAAGCACCATAGCAAGTATGCCAAATGAAGGAAGCCCGTCACTCATTCCATATGAAACGTCAGGAATAGACAAATCCATAAAGATACAAAGTAAGTGAGTGGCTGTCAAGGGCTGGGGGCTGACTGCTAATGGTTATGAGTTTTCTCTTGGT
The DNA here is from genome assembly GCA_963574355.1 of Loris lydekkerianus. Lineage (NCBI taxonomy): Eukaryota > Metazoa > Chordata > Mammalia > Primates > Lorisidae > Loris > Loris lydekkerianus. The sequence continues at coordinate 9,936 of CAUYPK010147289.1, forward strand.
ATAACAAAATATTCCACAATTTAGTAGAGGTGATGACTGCTTAATTCTGTGGATATACCAAAACTTACTATACTGTACAGAGATGGGCAAATATTTTCTGTGAAGAGACAGATAATATTTTAGGTTTTGTGGTCCATGTAAACTTTGTTTGGACTACTCAACACTGCTATCATAGAACAGCAGCTGTAGACAACATGTAAATGAACAGGCATCGTTGTGTTCTAATATAACTTTATTTACAAAAACAGGCAGTGCCTTCAGCCCACAGATGTAGTTTGCTGATCCTTACTCAAGACAATAAGGTTTTTGAGACAGAGCCATTCTTCATTCACCTCCAGTCTCTGATGGTCTAGGCAGGTGTCCTCAAACTGCGGCCCACGGGCCACACGAAGCGGTGTGATTGTATTTGTTCCAGTTTTTTTTTTTTTTTTTTTACTTCAAAATAAGGTATGTGCAGTGTACATAGGAATTTGTTCATAGTTTTTTTTTTTTAAACTATAGTCCGGCCCTCCAGCGGTCTGAGGGACAGTGAATTGGTCCCCTGTTTAAAAAGTTTGAGGACACCTGGTCTAGAGGCAGTAGAAGAGCCCAGTCCACCTCAACATGGCCCTTGCACTGTCTCCCACCTATGGACAAAAGAAGGTACTAGCCCTTGTCATGCCTTCAGCTCCTAGGACTCTAGTGATCAGATATTCTCTGGTTGGCTGTGAAAGGTCTTGTAGTCTGCACACTGCCTAGGATTACAAAGAAGGGGACAGTAGTAGAATAAGAGCAGATGTGACCAAGTGCTGAAGATTAAAACACGGATCTCGGCCGGTGTGGTGGCTCACGCCTGTAGTCCTAGCACTCTAGGAGGCAGGAGGATCACATGAGGTCAGGAGTTTGAGACTAGTCTGAGAAAAAGGAGATCCTGTCTCTACCAAAAATAGAAAAATTAGCTGAGAGTTGTGGTGGGCGCCTGTAGTTTCTACTATTCGGGAGGCTGAGGCAGGAGGTTTGCTTGAGCTCAGGAGTCTGAGTTTGCTGTGAGCTAAGCTGAGGCCATAGCACTCTAGCCTAGGTAACTCTGTCTCAAGAAAAAAAAAAAAACAAAAAGGATCATATTTAAAATTTCTAAGTGTCCCAAGACTACCCTTCTTAGAGCTGCAAAGTTAGTGCAGACCCATGCATTTCTAACCTGTCTATCCCATTACATGGAAAGTGTCTATAGGCCTCTCCTGCAAAAGGACTTTGACCTACTGTTCTAAATCTAGTCAAGTCTCTACCTAAAAGTCCATCCTGCAATATTTATTCAACTTCTCCAAAAAGAGAGCATGGATATGTTACAGCATTTGCCATCCTGACCTAATGGGGCTGCTTCAAATTGAGCATGTCCCAAAACAATTTGCTCCAGCACAGATTAAAAAAGGAGATGGAGCAATGAGCTTTGTGTTGCATTAAAGAACGTGGGAAAAATAGGGCATGAGTTCCCTCTCTGGGTTTTCCCCATGATGAATTATGGGAATGTTCCGTTGATCATTTCTGCTTTTTTTTGCATTTTCAGGTCTCAGATCTCCCCAAGTAGCAGCCCTGCTGCCCTCCCTTGGAAAAAACATCACAGAGGCCATAAGAACAAGCTTTGAGCTATTATCCAAAGGTATGGATACAAGTTATCTGCACCCTCTGACCTACTTAGAGCTTAATGACCTAAGTACAGTGGCTTAATATAGACACTTATGGGCATATACCTACTCATCCCTATTAACACCATTTTACAGTTGTTTGATAGTCAAGGGGAGAATATATTGAGAATGTAATAAAGTGTATGAAGGAGTCTTCTATGTAACAGAATATGTCAGGGAGAAATAGTGTTATACACTATGCTTCAATTCTTGCATGAGGCTAATTTCTAAGTTTATAAAGTCTAGCAAAACAGAGTATGAGATTTGGAAGATATAGTTATTCAATATATTGATTAGTGTGTCTTTCATCTTTTTTTTTTTTTTTTAAGTTTCAGGTATCAGCAGGAAAAATCATAAAGTCTATTACCCATTGAGCTAGAAAGGACACCAGAAGTATTTATACCCTTATCTGGTGTCCTCCTTAACCCTCCTGGGATAAATAAATATCACAAGCTGACACTGGAACCAAAAAAGCCTGTCTTACTTCCAGATGAGTATGCACAACCCAACAATCCTTCATGCCCATGATGCTCTAAAATTACCAGCCAGACTCTTTGCTGCATCCCAATGGGAGGCATTTCAGAAATTGGTACTTAGGGGATCAGGTAAAAAGAATGTATAGACACAAGGTTAGAGCCTCCCCATTAAACCATTGAAGATGTTAAACAGTTTGGAAATATTTTTACCTATAGAACTTCCAGCTTCTGAAACTGTCATTATGTGAATTTCCCTCATTAAATTAAAAACAAAAGCCTGTGCCATTATGACACTTTCAGCTGCAAGTAATGAACTTACTGATAGATTTAAACAATACATTATCAGATAACATAACAAGACTGGAAGCAGGAGCCCCCTGCTTCTAGACCAGACTCGTTGCACTGCAGTCTGAGTTCCAGAGCCCTGCATTTCCTTCTGGTCTTCCTGGGCCAACTTCATCCACAGGCTGTCAGCAAGATGATGAATGACAGCTGGTCAAGGCCATCCTCAGGACAGTGACACATAGAGGGGAAGAACTCAACCTTGCAGCCCTTTGTTAGAATCTAGAAACCAGAGATGTCCTCAGGCAGGATCACCCCCCTGCTTTGTAGGCCAAACGGAGTTACATGCCCCTTTCTAACCAGTTACCAGTTTAAAATAATTAGGATCAACCCCTGGGACCTGGGTTTTCTACAGACCACTTAGAAAAGGGGTAGATAAATGAATGGAAATCCCTCAGGCAGAGGAAGTAGAAATCACCCACTACAGACATAGAGATGGTGTTATCTGGGCTAGTTCAATGCTCCAGCTTTCCGTATTTTACTGTGTATAATGTGCCCCATGTATAATGGCCCAAATTTTCAGGAAAAAAAAATCTTTGTCTTAATTTTTTTAATACAAAATTGTATTTGTTCTTATTTAGGCATTTGTTTCTTGTGTTATAAAGGAATGTTAGCATTTATTTTTTAACATCATGGCACAAGAAATTTTGTGTAACAAATAATTCCAAAACATAAGAATGATACAAGGTACAAGAAATTGTATGTGCCTGCATCAAATCTATGATATTTTTGCATCACATAAGACCAAGAGCACTTCATCACTGTCAATATCAGAAGTATTGTCTTCTTCAATTTCTACATTGTCAGTGTCTTCTGAAGAGTTATATTTTTCATCCTATCAAATTTCATCACCCTCAGTCTCATCCCTAGCATTGCTGATGCTGCATTTTCAAAACACTTTCACAACTATTTTCTTCTTGACATGTTCCATGACCTTAGGATCCAATAACAAACCTGGGCAATAGATGCTTTCTTGATTGTGCTGAAAGGTGTTAAATCAGCACCAGCTGGATGCATCCACAGTGTTCACTCTTTCCTCATTAGGACCTGAAAGGGCTTGTTTACTGACACGTTGAGAGGCTTCAGTTGGCTGGTGAGCCTGCCAGGTATCACAGCAAGTTGCTGTGATTGCTTTGCACTTTGATGCAAATTGATAGTAAGTTCAACAAAATCAATTACTATGTTCCAAGATATTGTTTTGCATACAGATATCATTATTGGTTGCTAGAGTTATTCTTCTAATACAGAAATACAAATAAAGGAATTAAAAACATTTATATAGATAAAGAATCTACCTATATATAATATGCATCTTTATTTTTACCTCAAAATTTTTGGCAAAAAAGTGCACATTATACATGGCAAAATATGGTATATCCTGAGGTTTCATTGGTCTCCTCCACCTCAACTCTGCCTGCTCAAGGGCAAGTTTTGACCTGGGGCAAGAACTTTGTAAGTAGGAATCAACCTGCTTCAGTTACCAATCGCTGCATAAGAAGCTACCCAAAATTAGTGGCCTAAAACAAAAATCATTTTATTTGCTTACAACCCTACAAGTCAAGAATTTGGGTAGACACAGTAGAGAAGATTCATTTCTGCTCCATCATAACTGGGGCTTCCTTGGGAAACTGGCTGAGACTGCTCATTTGGGGCCGTACATCTGAGGCCTAGATTTTGGTTCTTGGCTGAATTACTTGGTTGTCCTTCATATGGAGTGTCCTCCTGTCTAACATGGGCTTTCTCACAGCACGGTGACCTCAGCGATCAAAGAGGGAGCTTTCTAAGAGCTATGGTCTAATATATAAGTGTCTATCAGGCCTCTGACTTATCACATCTGCTCATATTTCATTGGCCAAAGCAAGTTACCTGGCCAGGCTCAGAGGCTGATATGGGAGGGACTATACCAGAGTGTGACTATTGAGGGGCCATGAATGTAGATGTCTACCACCCAACAACCTAGCTCCTCCTTTACTCCTGTCAGTCCTGACCCTGTGCCTCAGGTCTGATCCTTGTGCTTCTACTGGCTATGGTGCACTGTCACCTTTAGAGCTCTATACCACAACCCAGAACATAGGTAACCTATAAAAAGCAGCCACACTGATCATCTCTCCAGCCCAGGAATTTTCCCAGATTCTGCCTCCTTTGTTTTTCCCTGAAAGTCTTTTCGCTCATCTGTTTATCCTCTTTCCTATCTACAGATATTATCATATTCACCCTCTGCCTGACCTCTTCCAAATGACACCACTACTTAGGATGAACTACTGGACTTTTATTATTGGGCTTCAACCCAAGTTCTGCCTTGTCAGTTGTCTCCTTATTTCTATGCCCCAGAGACTTATCTGTAAGTGAAGCCTACCCCTAGGCTCCTCTGGGCTATTGGGACCAGCATCTTCAACCCTGCTTGGCTGAGGACAGCATTTAGATAGCTTATAGTCCTAGGGGAACTGGAGTCTGAAATGAGTTCTAAGTCAAGGAGCAAGATTATAAGCCATATATATGGCTTATATATATACATTCCCCCTCTTTCCAAAAGACTGGAACCCCAGTTTGAAGTACAGCCCAGAAAGGAAGATTATGCCATTGGCTGACACAGCTCCCCAGTGCTAAGATGCCCCACATCCCCAGACCCCTGGATTTCTGTCTCACCCTGTCTGCCTAGAAGGACAGTGTATGGACAAGGCACTTGAACTAGCAGAAGCAGGGCATAGGGACCCACAAGTTCACATAATCAAACCAGGGGAAGGTGGAACTGGCCTGAGGACAATGGGGACAGGAGCCAGAGCCCAGCCAGGACAGCTTTCTCAGCTGCCTTTAAATGTTGGCTCCCACTTTACCGTCAAAAGGCATGAGATTCCTGAGCAAACGAGTTCCAGAGGCCCCAAGGTGCACTTCACAGAGGCCACAACGTGGGGCCTGAGGGGCCAAGACACATGAAACTCCCTTCACCTTGGGTGGCTCAAAAGAGGCTTTGACACACTGATGGCAGGAACCACAGCCACCAGGACCTCTGGAATCTCCAGTGGGTATAAATTTAAACACCTGAATAAAAAGTACTTAATTTTCTATCAGAGCAGATAATTTTGTACCAAAGCTATTTAGCAGCAAAGAGAAAAGACAGAGGTTCGTAGTGAGAAAGAAACAAAAGTTTTTATCTGAGGAAAGTGAGCTTCCTCTAAGTTCATCAGGCCTGATGAGGCAGCAGTCACATCTTATCCTACCTGGAGCTGATTAATCATCTCTGGAAGCTGCTTGTTATGGGGACTATAAAGGGGCTCTCCTCACATGTAGCTACAAATTGACCTAACAACTCCACCCGCTGGGCACCACGACTCACATAAGGTATAGCCAATCACTAATCAATGTCACTTCTGTAAACCAATGAGAATTCCTGAAAAATAACTGTGTATCCACCCACTCCTTGTCTGCATTTTTGCCTTTAAAAACCTTCTTGTAATAAAGGCCAGATGGAGCTCATATCCAAGGTTACTTCAGTCTGAATCTTCTAGGCAGCTGTCCTCATCTTGGCCCAAATAGACCCTATCATTAATTTTGCTTCAGTTTTTTCTTTTAGGTCGACAATATAGCTTCTTTAGAAACATTATTTTTGCTTTCTCTTCCCACACTGTTTTGACCTGTGGAGAAGGGAGACTAGAAACAAGAGGGTGAATAACAAGAAGGTGAAGCTCATATGATTCCTGAGCAAACAAGTTCGTGGGGCCCCAAGGTACACTTCACAGAGGCCACAATGGGGCCAAGACACATGAAGCTCCCTTCACCTTGGGTGGCTCAAAAGAGGCCTTGACACACTCAAGAGGGCATGTAAAGCCAAAGGCCCTTATCCAAGACCTTTGGAATCAGATGAGTTTTAGAATTGTACAGATTTTAAACACAACATAGGGCATATTATGTGATGCACTATGCATACCTCCTGTGGAGTGAGAGCAGTGCTCTGTAATCAAACTCATTTTGTGGTAAAATGTGTGAATAGTCAAGACTCTCTTGTTGGTTCAGATCATATTTTGCTACTAAATACATGATGTAAACACTTCTGGTATTCAGAGCTTGGGAATTGCAGAATGATGGTTAAGAGATTGTGGGTCTCTACCAGAGACATAGAAAGTTATGACTAAACGCCTTAACTGTTGGTTCTCAGTGTTAGGGACCATCTGTGACCAAAGCCTGGGTCTGTGATTGGTTGTTCCTATGCCATGTGCCTGCTGCTATGTCCTATGCCCCCGCCCCCAGCCACCCCTCCACCGTGGGGAACACCCAGGGTACTCACTGCTTCCCCAATACTTCCTGCCGCCCTGCTTTCATCTGAGGACCTACTTCCAAAAAGGAACCTACACTTACAATGGACTACCTGCCTCTTGGGGGTAGAGCATCAGTGCCACTCCCATCAGACCCTACATTTCTGAATTTCTAGGTCACCACAATATGTCCCCAGGTCTTTGTTTTCCACCTGGACTCTCAACCCTTACAAAGTTCTGAACAGCCCCTAAGAACTCTTCAAACTCTTTTGCAGGACCTCTAAGACTCATGGTCCTTCAACAACAAAGTCCCATCAATCCTTAACCTCATCTCTAAATGTTTGTTTCCAGGATGAAGAACATCCTTCTCCTCTTCTCTTCCTTCTTGTCCTACTGAAGGCAGGCTCTTCCCTGAGGACACATCTGAGAGCACACTCATGGAGTCTGTCAGGCTAGGTCTGGGTGGGTTAGGTCCTACATGACCTTCACTTCCTGTCTTCCATTCTTCTTTTGTAAATTTAGCTCCAACCTAAAGGTGTATATTGGAGTTGTTTAGGACAATTGATTTAGGAGATTAACTTTTAATAGGTCATGGGCTATGCTAATTGTTGTTTAATGTTTAGGAAAGGGTTAATATGATCTTTGCTGTGAACTTTTGTGTATAAAACTGTGGTTTTGGAAATGGAAGGGCAGAACAGACATGGAGAGATTACTCTTGCTATTCTCCAGAGTGCTACAAACAGTAAAGCTTGTTGGACCTAATTCCCCCATCTCTGCATTTGGCTGACAGTGACAGGCAACCAGACCCTCTTTGTCCAGTAACATTTCTAGTGAACACAAAGGGACCAGGTATACTCCTTCAGTAAGTGATTGTGAACCAGTGGGGAGACCTCAGTGGAAGCCCAGACAGGCAGACCCAGGAGGACAGTGTTTGAATGCTCCTGGGAGTGCTGCCAGATTTCTCTTGGGAGACTTTGAGCTCTGCCCTTCTGTATCTGCTGACACCTTCACTTGCAGGTCCTCTTGCTCTGTACTGGTGACACAGGAAATAGATATAAAATATTACTGCAATGCAGCCTGGCCAATGTGCCACCTAGACTGTGGAGAGAAATGGCCAATAAATGGGTCCTTGAATTATTATGATGATGTCACATTGTTTAAAATAAAAAATCTTATTAAAATTAAAATACTTAGGGTTGTTTTTTCTTGATAGGGTTTATAAGTTTAAAAGAAGTAATTAAACTGATATTTTAATCCCTGGTCTGTGTTATAGTATGTCTAATTTACAGGGTTTAAAATTGGTTAACAGAAAAATAACTTGAAATGATAACCAAAACCTAGGTAAACTGCTGAGATCAATAAATTAGGTTATTAAAAATATTAATAGTCTGAATAAAAATATATGTTTAAAAGCCAGCAAATACAAATTCTTCTTGTGTCTGTATGTCTGTGTGTCTTCACGGTCATATGTCTGTATGTTCATGAGTCTGTACATGTCATATGTTTGTGACATTTTGCCACCAAAATTTGCAAAAGAGCTCTAGTTAATTGGATTTTAAAAGTAAGCAATTAAATCAAATATTTTTTGACACTTGATAATATTTCTTTACTGGAAAACAGTAAAGAATTTAGCTGCCTTTTTGTTAACATGACTTTTTAAAACCATTATTAAAGTGCAGACGTTTGAAGGTCATAAAACTGCCCCTTCAGTAATATTTCTAAAGTTAGCTGAACTTGACTGTGTGCTTATGTTCTTAGTTTCTCTATGAATTTGAAAACAATTTGTAAGTATCTTTAATTTATGTCAACATAGTTATTTGCATCAGTTTAATATGAATTTGTTTTCTTCTATAGGACACAATGAAAGACACTGGTTATTTTACCAAGGCCCTGGTTGGCATGGTGTGTTTTCAGAGGTGCCCAGACTGCGTTAAGGAATTAAGGTTGACTTTATAAGGCTAATAGAAAGCTCATTGGAAAAACTAGCCAGATATCTCATTGACAACATTTCCTGATCTGTGGTGAGTAAAGAATGTCACTTTCTGACAAGTCCAGGAACCCCTAGTGACTTTAGGACCTCAGGAATAGAGAAATTTACCCAATGCATATGGCACAGATGAATCTTTGACTGAGAAGGCTTTCAAGTCTAACCTGAAATTCCTTATAAAAAAGTTCCAACAAAGCCAATTTTAAAAGAAAGAAAAGCCTATATGGCTAATAATTATCCTTACTGCACTTTATGCAAATAGCCAGACCAAGTATAATGAGAGTAAGTTTATTTTGGCAAGTAAATTGATCCTACTATGGCTTGTTTTTAATGGAAAATTACAGAAAAATGTGGTTCAAAAGTATGGACTGTAGTCCACCTGTAATAGATTGTAGCCTCATCTGCAATGCTGGCTCATGGAATGAGACATAGCTGTCTAACTAAACTGATCTGTCCCCAGGACTAGGAGAATAGACAAAAGATACAGAATGATACACAGTAGTCAAATTTTCTTTCCTGCTTTTTAGTCCTAAGTTAATATATTGAATTTTAATATGCAAAAATCTTTTACCTTCCAAGTGGCAACTGAAAGAAATTAGAAATATTTACCCCAAAATACATTTTTTTGCCATATTTTGGGACAGCTGCTATAGAAATAACACTGCAAAACTTACTGGAAACACTAGTCCTTGTCTACAGAGTATATGCCAACAGAGATGTGATTATAAATTTGTCTCCAGCTCTAAGATTGATCAGAAAAGAACTTGAAAAAGCCTTAGGACTCAACAAAGATTGCTCAACTTGGTAGCCCACGTACTTCTAGATAATCAGGCTGTACAGGATTTTCTGTTGGCCAAACAAGAGGAAGTCTGTTCAATACTAAATATTACCTGCTATACCTTAGGAAAAATTGAAACCTGAATAGAAAATTTTCCTAACAAACTATGTGGCCACCCATAGGGCTCTAACTCCATACCTAATTGATTTCAGGAATATTCACTTGGATTGCCCAGAACTTCAGATCCGTTCTATAGGAGCTCTTAAAACTTGGAACTATCTATCTCAAGTTCACTTACTATCCTAAGATTGTAAGTAAGAATATTAATGTTCTTATCATGCAGACCTTAGACTCAAAACTCAGCACTCATGGATATTTGCAGCTGACTGCTAAATGGTTTTATCCTCTTACCCTGGGCACAGTTCCAACTCTGTCTGTGTCAGCCTGAAGAAGCCAGATTAATTATCGCCTCTTTTCCCTTCTCATTTGCCTGTGCCTCAGGATTGAAGTTGAGTAAAAGGTCAGGGGAGAATTGAAAATACCCTTAGAAACTGATGAAGGGGTACAAGGTAAGAACTAGAGTAAGGGCCCCCAGAACTCTGCAAAGGAGCAGGCTGAGCTAAAATAATGACGGGAATCAGCCATTGTGCCTTCATTTGCTTGATAACAATGGCTGTTGGCTGTGTTTGCTTCTTTGCCTTGGAGAGGTTTTTGAGATATTTTCTAGGTCCTGCATTCCAGTAACAGACCTACCTAGACCCTTCATGCAAGATGGCTCTCCCACCTTTTACAAGGCCTCCAGCGGATGACCTTTGATCTCTGTCATGGCATGCCCTGCCACTTCCTGAGCAACAGTTTTCTACACTCCGAATTGCTTAAAAAGAGGCCCCTGACGTGCTGTGTGAAACCTGCATTCCAGCCAGTGACCAAGTTCTCCTCAGGACGTGGAGGGAAGGACCTGATGAACAGCTTGAGGGAAAGTGGACTGGCCCCTGGGACGTCCTGTTCACCACCCTTAAGGATGTCCAGCTGGCTGGATTGAAGACTTTTCCATAACAAGCCATATCCCCTGAGAAAACTAATGAACCTGAGCCCAACCAGTGGATGATAAAGCTGTGCAGAGACAATGGCTAAGAGCTTAAGTCATCAGGACAGAATTATATTACATTATTTTTAGTCATCTTTGTTTGTTATTGTATGCAGCGTGCCCCATGATTTTTTATTTTTTGTTGTTTTACTAATTGTGCTCCCTGTTATTCCCAGACTAACTTTAAATCTATCCCTTGCTTGAATAAGCTTGATCCTCAGACAAATGCAGTAACTCATAGTAATTATTTCTATTTAAAATCTATTTCATAGATATGAAATGTAATAATAAGAGTGAAGAAATGAGAGTTCGCATAGTGAGAATAAGATGGAGTTAATCAGGCTAGGCCTGACACAACTGGTCTTGATGGTTTAGGGCTACCTGACCTTTATCTGTTGTTTTATAAATTTAGCTCCAACCTAAAGATGTGTATCTTGAGTAGTTTAGGAAGATTGATTCGGGAGATTAAGTTTTGAATTAGAAACGTTTTAGTAGGTCCTGGGTTATGCTGATTATTATTTATTATTGTTTAAGATAAGAGTTAATATAGTCTTTGCTTTGACCTTTTATGTATAGAACTGTGGTTTTGGAAATGGAAGGGCAGAATAGACTTGGAGAGACTGCTCTCTCTCTGTTCTCCAGATTGCTGGTTCTCTGACAATAAAGCTTGTTGGACCTAATCTTCCGACCTCTGTACTTGGCTCACAGCGACAGGTGGCTGGATCCTCTTTATTCAGGAACACATCTACCTGCTCCCACCAACAGCGCTCTCATAACCTACTCTCAGCCCACGCTGGTAGCTTGTGAGTGGGAAAGGCACCCTCCTCCTTGCTACTTTGGAAACTCCGGTCCTCCTCATAAACTAGTAATGGTATTTGTAATAACCACACATTGGTCTCCACCTGTTCCAACATGTAGCTCCTAAAAGCCTTGGAATCTCCACAGTGATGAGAGGCTATTTGCATGCTGACAAGGTGACCGGTGTCTGAAGGCTCTTTCTAGAGCCTCAGGGTGCCGTCATCAGGGGAGCAACCCTGTGGCTAAAGAGTTGGAACTTTTTGCCCCATCCTCCCACCTGCAGTGACCAGCGATTTATTCACTTCTGCCTACATAATGAATGTAATGGTGGTTGGTCTTTATAGTGAAATAATAGAAAATTATTAACTCACAGTTTTTAGCAAGGCCAAAATAATCAATCTCTCCTTCTGTCCTAGTCACCTGGCAGAAAACCCAGCCCTGTTTAAATCCAACGTTTTGCGGGTGCCACACCACACAGGCCAAAGTGCCCAGAGAAAAGTGCATGTAGGGTGTCAGCTCATGATGGAGGCCTGGAGGCCTCCAGGGCTGTTTGTCACCCCAACCACTTCCCGTGGTGGATTCACACCCCTACTCCATAATGAGTAATTCACACCTTTTCTTCTCAAGTTGCCACCCCCTTCCCATTCCCACGGCCTTTTATGTCACAGAGAAAATAGAAACAACCCAAAGAGAACTTTCCTGTGTCCCCACACACTTTCCTCACCCTCTCCTGCACACACTCGCTTCCCCTTCTCCCCACAGGGCCTCTCATCTCAGCTTTCCCTGTGTGTTTAGTCCAGTCTCCTTCTGAAGATCATCACCTCGTCTCACATTCCCACTGCCATGGGTTCCTCTGGGGACACCCACAGCAGTAGTCCAGGCCCTAAGGACCACTTCACTTGTTTCTTAGGGCTCCAACTCCAAAATCCCAGTATGGAAAATCTGACCGGCCCTGCTGAGGTGCAGGCAGCTTCCAGTCAGCTGGTCGCAGGGTGCAGGGGCTGCATGGCACAGGAAGGCTGGGGAGGACACTGTACCCTGATAAGGAGGCGTGGGAGCAGGACACGTGGGACAGCCACTAGCCAAAAACAAAATGGAAAACCCCTCCAAAAATCTGTCTTCCACTGGGGGAAAAAACTACATGAATACAATACGGAATTTAAACATTTAGGGAACAAAGCTTTTCAGAAATTACTGAGGATGAGGAGAGGTCCTTATAAAAGGCATGGATGAAGGCATAGCCATAACAGAGAATGCATTTTCCTCTGGGTCTCCTAGACTGCAAGTGTCTCAGAGCCCAGATCTGGTCCTACTGAGCCGTATAATCCAGATATCACACAAGAGCCAGCATTCAGTATTTGATGGATTGAACAGAATCCCCTGAAAGATAATGGGGGGGGGGGGGGGGGGGAGAGTGTCATGGGCAGTGGCCACTCGTCTATGAAAAAGAATTCAAGTTTTCCTGGAGAACTGAACTTTTTTCCAGCTCTGAATATTATAAGAGATTGTGAAGAGAAATCTTTATTTGGATGACATTTGGTCACATAATGGACAATGGCCTCATTTAAGGCTTTGCAAAAGATTCAGAAATGCCTTTCAACTGTCTGTTTCTTATATTATCTCTCTCTAAAAGCCAAGGGCATAGCACTACATCACAACTTCAGGGTGACATTTCCATGCAGAGAGGAGCGAATTTGGCAGAGTGGGCTGCTGTGTGACTGAACGCAGGAATAGCACTCAGAAATCACAGAAGCCTGGCTCTGAGCCATGTACGGGTGGGGGCTGGGAGGCAAGAAGGCAGTCAGAATCACATGGAAGACGTCCCAAAATAAAACTCCTCCTCCACTCGTGACTCTGATATTACCTGGGCCCCCGAGAAGGGAGGGAGGAATCCAAAGATTGCTGGCATATATATTTTGAAAAATGTAGTTCCTTCCCACTCCCTTTCCCTTTCTTGAATACCAGTGACCTTGAGGGATGCATTTGTATTTGATAAGTCTTTGTCAAATATCAGTATGTATTTTATGTATGCATGTATGTATGCTTTTATATGCCGTCTCATTCCAGAAAGGAGGGCAGATGGCTTACAAGAATGCATAAAACACCAAAAAAGGAGCATAAAATATAGAAACAAAATGCCAAAGAGGAAAAAAAAGTTGGAAATTCAAATGCTAGTAGCCCTACGTGTGCCAGCATGAAGTTTGGCCGGCATCAGTACAAGAGAGGCCGTGCTCACCGAGAGGCCACACAACCTGGGTGTTCAGGGAGCATGAGCTTCAGGCACTGGAACATTTGCAGGAGCAGCTGCCCTTTGTAACCCAGATGAAAACCCCTGACAGGAGCTCTCCTCACACAGCAGCACTCCTCCCAGGAAGGCAGGCGGACAGCAAGGGCTCCATTTTGTAACATCGGAGCTGCCAAAGGACTTGGACAGGACAGCTCTTGGAACTTAAGTGACTGAAGGGCGAGGCAGAGGATTGTTGGTAGGCCTTTAGTACTGCCCCTCTTGCCCTGAGCAAGGCCTCAAGTGCAAGCACCTGAAATTCAGCTTTTTAAGCTCGACCCAATCTTCCCCTGTGGCTGACATGCAGCGTTGACGTCTAAGCCTTCCTGATCCTGATTCTATTTGATCAGTGCTGTCTTCCTACACCCATGACAATTTATACTTGGAACATGACTGGGCATTTATATAAGATCCTTCTGATAGGACAGAAAACATGGATGGGGGTTTCAGGTGGAGGAGGGCAGAAGAGTAACTGATTTCAACCCCAGGATGGTAATTAATGTAGCTCATTTTACTGACAATTTTTAAAGTGCCGGATGCGGTTTACGCACCATCTCAGGAGCTCTCTGTCAACACCCCCATTTTACAGACGAGGAGACAGAGGTTCAGAGTGGTTAAATGTCTCACCCAGGACAGTCCAAGTCCTGAGCTGCTAAGGCAGGATTCAAACCCAGCAGTCAGGCTGATCTGGCAAGGACTGGGAGAGCTGAAATGTAGTCTGCAATTCACAGAACCCAAATTTTAAAAAATCAGCCTTCAGCTATTCTCTGAAGCCCAATGGACTCAGTGTTTTGGGACCAGTGAGAAAACAGACATCTGTGCAAGCTATCTTCCTCCAATCCCCCTTTCAAATACTGAGTCCTGGATGATGCCAAAGTGAAATTTCTGCTAATGATTGAGCAGTCATCCTGGTTTGTGTTGGCTGGTGGGGAAGGGTAGGGAGGGTACAGGTGGGGCCAACGAGATGTTATTCTTAAGGTAGCTGGATCACACCATCTGGCCCAGAACTTTTCAATAGCTTTTATTCGACCATGTCATCTTTTGATAAAAATAGTCATTATCATGCTAAAAATTATTGATGTACAAAAATCTGTTTTATTTGACACATCCCTGCCAGTCACGGAGATTTTATTTTGTTTTACCTTTTTTTTGTTAGAAATTGCCAAAAGTGATTTTGGTTTGTTTTTTCTCCAGATATAAATGTTATTGCAATTTAGATGTCAGTTTTCAAACCATTCATGCTTGCTCTCTTTGAGAGACCTCAGCTTCCTGCTGCCCTTCAGGAACCCAAGTGAGATGGTACTTTGGGGAGCTTTTGTCTGAAACGTATTTTCTCTGAAGTACTGACTAGAGTTCAAGTGCAAATTGGAGAAGTCAGAAACTCCCGGATTCTGCCTCAGCCCTGGGTTCTATAGATCCTCATGTACCTCACTGGATAAGCCAAGTCACCTGATCTGTAGGATTGGGGTGCATCATTCCTTTTGATGTCTTAAAAATTACATTCCTAGGTATTTCATGTTTCTTCTACTCTGATTGATGTACAAAATTATAATATATGTTCCACATGCTTACAGAGCGCTTTATATGACATGTGGGCCATAGGCACATGACAAGTAGCTAACCTCTGAGGTTCCTACTGCAGGTAAGCATGTGCCCGCATAGCACTGAACTCACACAGCCTCCTGAGGATTTTTTGTGAAGGTCCCCCATTCATGATTAAATGGGAGAGAATTATATTTCTCACAACTTTCAACTTTGGGGGTTCTATTGCACAGCTTTGCAGTGTTTTGCAGGTTTAATTAGTGACTTCCCAAGTAGCTGAGGCTGTCTTCCAAATGCAAGGTCGGAACCGAAACACTCAGCTGTGATTAATCTCCCAGCCCTTAAGCCAGAGCAGATCCTGCAGTGGGACTTTAACGAAACACCTCTTCCTAATGATGGAGTGAAGGTTATCTGAGGGCAGGTGCAGGCATTGGAGCCAGAAGACCTGCTTTTATTTTGTGTTTGTTTTATAAATATTTTATTTTGGAATAGTTTAAGACTCAGCATAGGTTACAGAAACAGTACGGAGAGTTCCTGTGTACCCTTTATTCAGCTTCCTCTAGTCATAATACATAAGCACAGGACACTGCGGGACCTACTTCAAAAGTAAATACTTACTAAGCACAGATAAAAATGTGCCAGGAACTATTCTAAGGGCTTCAAAGTGATAATTTCTTTAATCCTCACAGCAAACTTTTGGAATGTTAAAGGAAGCCAAGGCACAGAAAGACTCAATCAATGGCCCTCAGCCAGTAACCCAGCTCATCTGGCTCTAGCACCCAAGCTTTGCAGCACTAACCCACCCTGGATGTTTTTTCCCATGACTCAACCCAGTAACTTGCACCATCCTCTGTTTGTTTATGAAACTTAGGTTTTTTAAAGAATTAGGCAAGAAAATATCACCTATCCGTTATTCAGTGGATTATTCTTCCCTTACCGCCATATAACCCATTCATTGGCTGCCTATTGAAAACTGGTCTTCCAAGCATTAAGAAACAAATTGTTAAGACCAACAACACAGCCAGTAAATGGTGCATATCACTCGCTGCCCCAGCAACGTTTGTACTGAAGCAAGAATAAACCAGTCACGAATACATTTTGCTATGTCTGGTGCCACAGCTTCTTATTCTCCCTGGTACTTCAGATCCTTCAGATCATTAGCTGAAGAAATGGCAACCAGGTTTGGAAGGCTTAATATGCTGATTACATGAAATTAAAGATATATATGAATAAATTAACAAACTAAAAGCAAAAAAAAAAAATCTTCCCAAAAGTATTCCAAAAAAAAGAATGACATGGGACTCTACTTCCATATTTAGGTCTAAGGATGAGCATAGATCCCAGCTATTTCTTGCATGTGTACTGCGTGCTGGGCATATACATTCTATGTGTAAATGGCGACCCCTAAGTTCATTAAATCTTACTGGTGTCTAGCCTAGCTGTCCTCTGTACTTCCCCTCCTGCTTTAGTTCAGGGTGATGATTATAAACTTGAATCAGGCCCAATTTATTGGCAAAGGCTCATTGAGCAGAGAGTCTGTATTCTATGCTTTAGTGTAGCAGCCGTATAGCCTATGGCTAGGAGGAGTGAGAGTTATAAGAAATGCCTGTATAGCTCAATAACAGAACACCTTGGTGAAAAGGGCATGGGTTGGGATTTGGCTCTCCTAACAAGCACGAGAGAGCTCATGAGATGAGAGCACTGGTGAATTGGCAGTCTCTACACTTTGGTGTTGAGCAGCATGAGCTCAGTCTTAGGCTGGAGGAGAAGGCAGTCGGGAGTGAGCTCATTCTATCACAGACCCGCTTACTCTGACTGTCTCCTCTCCTGCTTGCAGAATGCCTGCAACGGTGTCTCTCTGCTGAACTAAGCTCTGCTGAAGACCATCAAGATCTATTCTAAGACTGCTTTACCCTCAAAGACTACCTTTCTCTCTCTATCCCTTCTACTAAAGTAAATAGTCCTCAGGTACCTAAGAGCAATTGTTCCTGAGCGAGGTAATAGCATAGCAGTCCATGTCAGGAATGCAGACAAGCCAGCCCAAGACCTGGCCAGTCCCAGGCCCTGACGAGCGGCAGCGGTGGACTGTGACACTTTACTTCAAGGGGACAGGAATGGCTCTAACATATGCATAGTTGGTTAACTGAAGTACCTTCCCAGAGGTGGTCCTACAGTAAATGAAATTGAAATGCTGTAACTTCTTGGCAGAGTGTAAAAGCAATTAAGTATTCAAAGACCTAAGGAGATTAGAATGCTCAGCTGGATTGGTTGTACAAGGCCTGCTCATCTGTTCTGGAAGGACCAGGAGGACACACCTTTCACCAAGTCAGTGATAAATCGTAGGGAACCCCTCCTCCAGCAGAGTTCTTGAAGAGTATGCTTGCTCTTCTCTGGCGGCCACGTAGTACAGTGCCTACTGGGACTGAATTGTGTTCCCGAATGCAGTGGGAGGGATGGGGCGAGGTGATGTCAGAGCCTAAGCAGTATAAAAATTGTCTGATTCACAAAGATCTTTGGCATTTACTAGTTGATCATACTGTCCCCAAAACTAAAATAGATAGGGTGTTATGTTAAAGTCTTTACCCGTACAACGGGAAAAGCTCTGAGTCTAATAAACACAAATCTCGCTTAAGTCACCTGATGAGACTTGTAGCTTCTCAACCAATTCCCAGATGCGAACTGAGTGATACTTGGTAAATCCTTAAAGAAGGCCCCTGCTATACTGTCAAAAATGTATGCTATGTATACGCCTCCCCATTTCCCCAAATGCTCCTGCGGCCATTTACCAGGGTAGCTGTACTTTGGGGAAGGAGAAACAACCAGACTTTTCAGTGACTGTGGGACCCTGAGTCTGAACTAGCACTAATCCCTGAATGCCTAAAATGTCACTGTGACCTGTCAGAGTAAGAGGATCACAGTAGTAGGTGAAGGTCAAGAGGATCACAGTAGTAGGTGAAGGTCAAATAATTAGTGGAATTTTGGTTTAGTTTTGCCTCACAGTGGGTCCAGTAGACCTGAAATCATCCTTCAGTCATTTCCGCAGTTCTGGAGTGCACAGCTGGCTGGACACCGCAAGGCATGGGTTACGATGGTGCGAAAGGCCTAGCAGAAGCCTCCGTACTCCCTCTACCTGAAACATAGTAAACTAAAGGGAGGGTCAATTCCCGAAGGGATTTCAAGAACTTGGAAGATACAAGGAAGCCTATAAAAACTCTCCAATTCTTTCTATACCATAATCTAGTTTATAGGGACACAACCACCTTTCATTCCACGGAACACCACACTGGCCCATTACATTGGTAAAGCCTGACAAAGGGTAAAATATAATTACGACCTATCTCTTTAACACCCCACCCCCCACCCCACCCCACCACCACCACTGCCTCCACTGTTTTTGGGAATTAAAACCTCCATTCCTGCCCTAGGATTAGTTAGAAGAAGAGGGGAGTGTTCTTTGTACCACAGGACATAGCTCAGTGGTACTGTCTGGGCAGAGGGCACGAGATTGTCTTCACAATCTGTTGTGGTTAAACAACAATAGCCACAGCTGAAAACCCTTTTTGTTTTTATTTATTATTTATTTTGTGTGAGACAAGAGTTTTACTTTGTTGACTTTGGTAGAGTGCCCTTGCATCACAGCTCACAGCAACCTCCAACTCCTGGGCTCAAGCGATTCTCCTACCTCACCCTCCCTAGTAGCTGGGACTATAGGTGCCTGACACAGCGCCTGGCTTTTTTTTTTTTTTTTTTTTTTTTTTCTTTTTTAGAAATAGGGTCTCATTCTAAGTTAGGCTGGTCTCGAACTCCTGAGCCCAAGCAATCCAGACTTCCAGAGTGCTAGGATTACAGGCATGAGCCATACACCTGGCCTGAGAACTCTTTTTAAAAGCTTTGTATTTCTGCTTAAAGATAGAACAGTGGCCCTTTAATACAAGAGTCTACAATCTCATTTGCAAGCAAATTAATAAACTTATCTTTCCTTCTCCTACAACCACTTGCCCTCATTCTTGTTCAGCTTTAGGGACAAGTACCAAACTTTCTGTAACATAACATATTATATGTATAATGTGTCACAGAGATTTGACCTTACCAGTCACACATGTATAATATTACTATACTATACATATGTAGAAGTTCATTGCAGGGATTTGACCTTACTAGTAGTAGGTACTCTCTAAATATATTATGTCACAATACTATATATCAAATATACACAGATGTAATTGGTCATACGGATTTGACATATGTATATAGATAGAGAAGTGAATGCAGCTATTCCTAGTGTTTCTGGGTCTCTGACTGAATCGTGACAGGTCCATAGGTCAAGCTCAAAAGGTAGATTCTTGTGACCACCAGGTACATGTGCCGCGAACCTCTGAGGAGCTCCTTCCCATTCTGCATACTCCCAGCTTTGCGTCTGCGTTCATGATCTCTTTTCCTTCTAAACTGATCCTTTACCCTGCTGCACGGTCTCAGGGAGGGGTTTGTATAGGGATGATCCCGGAATGAGAAATGCTTGAGGAAATGAGAAATGGCTGCCAAGACCCTTGAACTGCATCCCTGGTGGGACAAGTCGCACATCTGCTCCTCAGGGACCTAGGATTCCTGCACATATTGGGAGGACGTGATTTCCTGTTCATTCTCAGTGCACTGCGAGTGCTCTCCAGGCTGTCCCCAAGCAGCACGTTTTCCCTACTTCTGGCACATCGTGCAAGAAGTTCTGTGAGCTCTCATTCTGAAAGCCTCAGTCCTGAGGTCTACTGGCTCTAATACTTTCTCTTTGCTGTTGACACAACCTTTCCAGGAGGGTGGAGAACACTGTGCTCCACCTTTAATCATCCTGATAACTTCACATTTTTCACGTCCTGAAGCTATTTGTTCTAGCATAGCTCAGGAGCAGAGATGGAGAAGTAAGACCCACTTGGGGGTGGGGGTGGGGGTCATTTCCTTGCCTCAACCCAGCCCTGGTGACCTGAATGCTCACTGCGGGGTGTCATAGGAACCTTCTCCCCTTCTAGGTCATTTCTGCAACCTGAGTTACTCCAAACTTCTCCTTCTTCTGAGAAAATGCCACTGCTGGGTCATAACCAGTGGTACCTAGGCCTCAGTGATCCATGCTGTGGACTCACCCAACCCCAAAGCAGGTTAGGAGACTAGTGAAGAGAGGGCCAGGGGCAGGAGCCAGGGCAAAACCAAAGTCAAGAGCCCTATTTGGAGGCTGAACCCCTGAAGCCAATTTTCTTTCCCTCCCTCCCTTACTCCCTCCTTTCCTTCGTTCCCTCCCTCCCTCCCTTTTCTCTCCTTCCCTCCTTCCTTCTTCCTTCCTTCTCTTCTTCTCTTTCTTATTTTTCTTTGAGACAGAGTCTCACTTTGTTGTCCTGGCTAGAGTACAGCAGCATCCTCATAGCTCACTGCAAATTCCTGGGCTCAAGTGATCCTCCTGCCTCCCTCCCAAGTAGTTGGGATCACTGACACACACCACCATGCCTGGATAATTTTTCTATTCTTTGGTAGAGATAGGGTCTCACTCTTCATCGGGCTGGTCTTGATCTCCTGAGCTAAAGTGATATGCCTATCTTGGCCTCCCAGAGTGCTGAGATTACAGGTATGAGCCACCATGCCTGGCCCAGGACCAGAACCAACTTTCTCAGCATCCAAGAGCCATTAAAAATACTTTTACTTCTAATAGATAAAGAAGAGTAAATTAGAATATTTGTTTCAACATTCTTTAAAATATCAAAACTGCCAACCACTGTAAATGTTTAATAGTAGAAGATTGAATAGTAGTTATGAAAAAACATGCTTCCACTATTTTTAGGAAACAAAGACAAGTGCCCACAAAATACTAAATCTTTTTTAAAAGCAGGTGACAGAATGGTATAAACTTATTTGTTTGTTTGCTCTAAAAATTTTAATTGCTGACTATGCCCAGAAACAAAAAAATCTCAAGCTATTGCCAGTGATTTCATCTGGAGAGTGGATTTGGAGCAGAAGAAACACCCTGAATCCTTCAATTTACTTACAATTATTACTTTAATTAAAAAATCATTTTTGAAATCTAGTAAAAGACAGAAAAATGTTCATAATGTAAAGTGAGTTTCTTAAAATAGGACACAAAATACATAAAAGCTAAAATATCACAAAATATTACCAAAAAAGAGAGAAAGATGCTAAAAAGATGGCCATACTTCAACATGCAAATGCTGGTGTTCTCTGCATATAATTACAGGTAACTTATGACCTTCATGATTCTTTTTGTATTCTTACACCTTCTAAATTATAAATGAGTTTTTTAATCAGAAAGAAAATAGACATTATTACTTTTTACAATCAGCCTTTATATTAATGTCCTGTGACATATGAGGCCAGGGCAACTCCATAAGGCTTATATTTCCTTATTTTTTTCCCAAACTGACATTCCTTGGAGAAACTTATTTTCAAGGAGGCTGCGGTAGCTATATTCCTATGAAGAATGTTTCAGAACCAAATTTGGACCACTTCTGGGTAGATACCCTAAATATCCTGATGTGATCATTACACATTCTGTGCATGCAACAAAATATCATAAATATGTAAAATACAATGTACCAAATTAAAATTTTTTTAAAATTGTAAATGTGTAAAATACTATGTACCAATTAAAAAAAAAATTCTTGAATAAAAAACTTACCTGGGCAACATAGCAAGACCCCCCTCAAAAAAATAAAATTTTGGATTCATTGCAATGTTATCTCAGCATCCCCTGCCTGCAGCTTATTGATTAAGACTGGTTGTTTTTGTATCCAATTCTCTAACTCATATCTGCTGTCAGTACCATTCCTTTCATTTTTGCCAACAATAAAAATTGAGTTGAGAGTATTTAACTCACTGCCAAAAAGACCTATTCAATAGCAAGTCCAGAACCAGACGTCCAACTCCATTATGCTTGCATAAATTTAAGCTCCCACTGTGTGCCAGTCATTGTTGACACTAAGGATAAAATCCAAAAAACAAAAAACACATTGGCATAATTCTTGTCCTTTGAGTGCTCATAATAAGCAGTTCAGGGAATAGAAAGGGGACCAGGGAGGAGCAAAGAACGGGTTTAAAATGAACAGGACTCAGCAGTTGCCCTGTTAATGAGCAAAAAAAAAAAAGTGGTGGCCATCACCTTAGAGATAAGGGAGAAAAAAATTAAAAAACCCCAGAAGTACAGGAAACCTGGGCCCAAGGTTGACCATTTCCCAAGGGCACGGGGCCTCACTCATAGTGCCCAGAGCAGTAACTCCAGCATCTCCTGGGGCCCCATTAGAAACAAACATCTCGGGCTCCACCCTGGAGGCTGAAGCTCATTCATCTGCACTTTGTCCCCTGTCTCCCAGTGACTCTGAGGTCCCCTGACCTAAAGTCCAGTGAGTGGTAAATTCTGAACAACTCAGGGAGAAAAACACTGCAGGAAGCCTGGCATCGGTGAATCCTGTCCCTCCTGGAAAAACCATCAAAACCCCTAAAGAGGCTCACCCAAGATAAATCCCCCAAAATGCCTTGTTCCAATTGCAAATTGGGATTCAGAGCTGTTTACAAAATGCTAGTTCCAAATTTAAGTTAAACGCTCATTCAAACAACTCTGGGGGAGAACTCCTGCCCATATTTCAGCCGTTTCCAGGAGTGCTGAGTGAGAGGAAATTGCCCAGCAACGGCCAAATTCCATGAATCCAGAGAATTGTGTAAATATGAAGCCACACAGGTGTTAGGAGGTGATAAGTGCTTTACTGGCCATCTGAATGCAATGTGACAGCACACAGGAAGCAATCCCTGCTGCTGGCTGGAAGTGGTAGGAAGGCTGCTTTACTGAACAGACAGCCTTTAATCCTCAGCTTAAACAATATCAAGTAGAATTTTGCCAGGTGGGGGTTTCCATCAGAGGCAAGGGTAAGGTCCCGGGAGGGGACAGGATGGGAAGGCGGACTTGGCAGTGGCCACGGGAAGCCCCATCCCAAGCTGAAGAAGATCCATTTTGTTTTATAAGGAGAGATACCTGCAAGGTTTCAAAGCAAAGGACTGTGTGACAAAGTCAATGAAAGATTATTTTGTATGAGCGGAAAGAAGAGATCGGAGAGGAGGCCATTTAGGTGGGATTTCTGGTGATTTTTTATTTTTACTTACAGTCCTTTATTGCTGAATGATGGAGATAAGTTCTGAGAACTGTGGGAGGCGAGTTCATCATTGTGTGAACATCAAAGATACACTTACGCACACCAAGGGTACATCCAACTACACACCCAGCTGTGTGGCACAGCCTGCTCCTAGGCTACAATCCTGCGCAGCCCATTTCTGTACCGAACTCTGCAGGCAATTGCAACACAACAGTATTCATACATCTAAACCTATCTAAAGAGGCCAGGCACAGTGGCTCAGCCCTATAATCCTGGCACTCTGGGAGGCTGAGATGGGAGGATCCCGTGAGCTCAGGACTTTGAGATGAGCCCGAGCAAGATAAAGAACCTGTCTCTGCTAAAAATAGAAAAACCAGCGAGGCATTATGGCAGGCACCTGTAGTCTCAGGCACTTGGGAGGCTGAGGCAGGAGGATCACTGAGCCCAGGTTGCTGATCACTAGTTGCTGTGAGTTAGGTGAGGCCACAGCACACTAGCCTGGGCAACAGAGTAAGACTGCCTCACAAACAAAAAAATTAAATATAGAAAAGATATGACCAAAATGTTGTTATGTGGTACGTGATTGTATTTGTGTTTTTATCCCCCATAAATATGTTTTACTCAACACTTCCTCTGCAAGTATGAGGTGTGGCTGTGGGGAGGAGCGGTCCAGGACACCCTTGCAATCAGACGTCAGAGACCCGAAGAACCGGGATAGAGCCCATAGGTAGAAGCATTAGTGCCGCCAAAGAGGAGAAGCCATCTGTCCTTTCAGATAGCAAAGTGGGGGGCTAAATATTTATGAAATACAGACATCTGGAGTAGAGGGGATCGAGATCACCTGTACTAGAGGGCTCTGCTTTCTCGGTGGTGAAGACAAGCAACACCGTGGCTGAGAAGCAGAAGAAGGGGCAGGAGTCTGAGGACCGCGGCCAATGTCTGGGACAGTTGGCAGCTAGCACCCCTCCCTCGGTGGGTAGCATGTTTCAGGCACTACACACACATACACTTAATCCTCACATCAGTACTAGTAGTCAGGGGTATTATCATGCCCACTTTACAGAAGAGAAAACTGAGGCACAGGGAGATTACAGTCACACGGGTGATCAGCAGCAATGCTGGGACTTGGGCCCACGCAGTTGCCAACCAGTGTGGGGATTCAGAGAAGGAATTGCCTAGGCCTGGGTGAGGATCACGAAGTGGTGCAGGAAGCTCTGCGGAGAGTAAAAGCCATGAATCTGCAGTGGAGTCAATCAATGGCCGGCTCCACCCACGCCTGCAGAGAGAACCTCAGAAGAGCCATCACGTTTTCTGAAAGAAAGGCTTCAAGGCCACTCTCCAAACGCGGCCAGGCTGTGCACAGAAGGCGGCCTGAGCTCCAGCAGCAGCAGGTGAGAAAGCTTCAAATGCAGTGTCCCGGGAGACGGCATCCCACCAGGAAGCCGGGAAGCTGCGGGGCGAGGGTGGCCTCCCAGCCACCAGCCTTTGCCTCACCAGCCTGTGGATTTGGAAGTTCTTCAAGAATTTGGGGAAAGAGCAGCTGCCAACAAAGCTGAATCAAAGGAGCTAAAAATAGTTAAAGAAAACACAAAGACAGAATGTGCAAATCAGGCTACGTGAGAAGCTGAGCCAAACTTAGCAAAACTGCATGATGGGTGGGGATCAGAAAGCAGACCCTCAGCCTCACTCTGCAGTAGTAATTACACCTCTAAGTTTCCTCTGTTTGCTCACCCATGCTCTCTCTTGCTGTTTCTTCATGGTGGAAACCACCCCAGGTCACCTTCACTGTGCAGCAAAGCATTCAAATCAAGAAAGCAAAGGGCCTTGTCTGATAGTGCAGTCACATCAAACAAGATCCCCACACCAGTGCCTACCACAGAGGGATGGGTCTGCCTTACAGGCCACAAGAATGAAATGCAAGATCTTACTTGCCTCAAAAGCACTCTCAGCACATTGGTCTTTACAGAGGCCATTTCAGGTGGCCAGCTGAGATTTAGGCCCGATGGGATGCATATCAGCAAACACTCTGTGACAGTGACTTCAGGCCTAAGGACTTTTGTTTAAATATAAATTGAGGAAAGTTGTTCCAAGGTCAATGCAGCAGTTCCGCATTATTAGGACACCAGTCGGTGCAGCTGGAGAGAAGTGAGGGTGGGTGGACCCTCCTCGGTGTGGGCCGCCAGAGTGAAACAGAGAGGCTCATTCTCTACTCAGGCCAACATCATGGTATCCTGCACTCTCCAGGGAAAGGGAATGTGTTCCCACGTAGGGTCTGTGGTAGTCTCCTGGGCCTTTTCCAGCTTCTGAGACCACTTGTACTTCTGGGCTCACAGCCCCTCCCCCCATCTTCCAAAAGCATCACTGTAGCCTCTGTTTCTACCATCCTGTCTCCCTCCTGCTCCTTCTGACCCTCCCGCTTCCCCTTAGAAGGACCCTGTAGCTACACTGGGTAATAGTCAGGATCTTTCCCCTAGTCACATTTGCAATGTCCCTTTTGCCTCATAAGGTAACATACTCACAGATGCAGACATCTTTAAGAGACATTGTTCTTCAGACCACAGACCCTCAAAAAAGTATCTGTTTGCTTATGTCCTGTATGCTCTCACTGACGGAGAAAACAAGCCACTCCACCAAAGAATGTATCGGATAATTCCAGAAATTCCCAGATGCGTTTTTCAGACAGCCCTTTTAGCTACCCCATGGCAGGTGCCACTTTCCATCTAATCCAGGTCACCATGGTGCCATAGTGAAGCTTCTTCAGAGAATGAGTTATTCAGGCATTCTGCAGAGAAACAGAACCATTAGAAGATACCCCCCCCCCACGCACACTCACTCACACACACTCATACACATGCACACACATACCACATACGTATGTATATGTATATAGAGAGATTTTATAAGAAATAGGCACACATTTATGGTGGCTAATAGGTCCAAATTCTTCAAAGCCAATATCCAAAAGCTGGAAGCTGCTGTATAGCCAGGAAGAGCTCAGTCACAGTTCAAGGCAGTTGGGCAGGAAGAATTCTCTCTTACTCAGGGGAAGGTCAAAATTTTGTTCTAATCAGGCTTTCAACACATTGGATGAGGCACACCCAAACTGGGGAGGGCCATCTGCTTCACTCGGTCCACCAACTGAAACGTTACTCTCATCTAAGAACAGCCTCACAGACATACCTGGAATAATGCCTGAGCAACTAACCTGCTGGGTATCCCATGGCTCTGTCAAGATGGTGCGTAATTCACCATTACCCAGCCAGTGACAGAGGTGATGACCACACACCTGAGCCCTGCCCAGGCAGGTGTCACTGACACCGTTATTGGTGCCCACTACAGCCTGCACAGAGGGTTTGCAGGGGACCTCAGCATCATCACACACCATCTCACGGTCATGAACACCCTGGAACCAGAGGCCTAATGCAGTGCAACCCAAGAGCTTACAAAGAATGCAGGGACATAACCCACGGAGTCTGCACCACGCACCCCCCCCTACCTCCCTTCATCCCCTTTCTTACTCTTTGAACCAACCTTATGCACTTCAACCTTCTCTTCCCTTGACACTAGCTCTCTCCTCACTCTGCTCCTTTTTTTTCATATAAATAGCTCCCCTGGCTTGTCCCCCCCCCCCCCGCCCACCTCCAGCATGAGTCTCCCACGTGGCCAGGCGAGCTTGAACCCTATGATGAACACAATTCAAAATTTAATCCCAGGCTGAGAAGCCTGCTGAAAATCTCAAAAGTCTTCAAGACAAAATGAATGAGTCTCTGATTGTCAGCAGTGACCTGACTGTTTGGGAGCGCAGAAAAGTAGAAAGTTTGGGGATACTGAAATATGACCAAGGCCTCAAAAATATACCAGGTAAGGCCCTGTCCTATCTCCTGCCTTTGTGGTTTCCCTGAGAATAATCCAGTTTCCATGCCACTACCTGCAAACCTATGCTCAGACAGCCCTTCTGATCCTGAGCTGCCCTTGAAATATGAAGATGCCCAGTCTGAATTCTTCTCCCTTCCCTCTTGGTAAAGGGCAAAGCAGTAGAATAGCTGACTTGCCAATCAGGCCAGATGATCTGGACAGATGCAGACTTTCCAGGGCCTTGGGGGGAATCATACATATTTCATGGAAACCTAATCTAGTTGAGCTTGTGGAGGTTGGAAAAAAAAGCCCTAGCGAGCCTTTCCTTCCAGGTGTCCGCAGGTGGTGAGCTGGAAGCCTAGAGCTTACAGGCCCCAAGAGGGAGGCCAATCTTCTGAGGCCCAACAACAGGTGGGCAAGGGATGGCAGAGCCAGTGATGATGCTTCAGGCTTGGGGAGGACAAGCTTCTCAGGGGAGCCCCAACCAGAAAAAAAAAACCTGCATCAGAGTCAGAAAAGGAACTGACTTTCAACTCTGTCCCCAAGAAGCACTTGTACAGCAGTACCGGGTAGCACACAAGAGCACGCTCTGGAATCAGATTGTCCTGGGTCTTAATTCCCACTCTGTCCCTTTTAGGAAGAAGAGCTAAGCTGGCTGATTTATCTCTGAGTTGCAGTTGGTTTTTTTTAATCCATAAAGACCTGTGTTATATGCTGTTAGGAGATTCAATGACAGCATTATTAACAGCTCTACAGTGTCAGACTTCTATCTTTCTATTCTGTCTTCCATTCTCAAGGTCACCTAATGGTCCAAGATGCTCCTGGAGCCTCCAAATTGCAGGCTGGAAGGAGGAAAAAGTCAAAATAGCAAAATGAGGACGCCTTTCTCATATTAGTCAGCTCCTTCTAAGCAGCCTTTCCTGCCCACATGACACCCCACACCAGGTTGCAACAGGACCTGGGAAATAGTTCTTCTATTAAACTGAGTTCATGCTCATCCTTTGCTCCAAATAAAGTTGGGATTCTGTTACTAAGAAGGAAGAAGAAATGAAGGCTCATGTCCCCTCCTCGGGCCTCCCATCACAGGCAACTTTTCTCTCAGTAAGGACAGGGTCAGGCGTCCTAGAGCTACAGCTGAACTAGGGCTCCAATGTAAGCAAGCCCTTGTCGCCAGGCTGCACCCATCTGGCCTGGCCTGGCACGGAGCTGAGAGTGAGCACCTCCTTACATTTTGCATCCTGGGCACCGCTCATCTCATCCTAGTCTCAGCTCTGCCTTAGAGCTGCCAAAATGCCCACCCATTTGCCCCCCTCACCACACTTTGCAGGGCAGTTTCTTCCGAGTATAGCTGCTTTTCCAACATGGGCAAACCTATGTAAGCCTCAAAATTTAGACAACCTTAGCATTCAATACATCCCTCAGATTTCTGCTTTATGTTTTTAGTTTTTGTGAGATAGGGTCTCCTTCTGTTGCCCAGGATGGAGTGCAGTGGTGTCATCACAGTTCACTAAGGCCTCAAAACTCTTTGCTGTTGTTGTTGAGATGACGTCTTGCTATGTTGCCCAAGCTGTTCTTGAACTCCTGGCATCTAATGATCCTCCTGCCTCAGCCTCCCAAAATGCAGGAATTATAGGTGTGAGCCACTGTGCTCACCCAGCCTTTAGAATTCTGCTTTTTTTGGAGTCTTCAGACTCTGCAGGACACATAGGTTTCACCACGAGCCCGTGCCCAGAGAGTAGCCAAGGATGTCTGGAGGGTCAGTAATTAGGCCAGTACACCAGGAAGAGCAAAGCCATCAGTCCACAGCACAACTTCTCATTTCAGACTTCAGAACTCCTGCGGCAGACCTGGGAGAAGAAAGGCCTACAGCTGGCACTGGCTCCCCTCCACCCCTACCTCTGCTAAGAACACACAGCCAGACTAACACTAGCATTTCCCTAACCAGCTGGGCTAAAACAAGTTCAGATATGTGTGGGTTCCATGCACATTGGGTTAATTTCCAGTCCCATAATAATAATGGTGATAATTTGCCACACTCAGGGAGCTGGCAATTACCACTATTTTTAACCTGCATCACTTAGGCAAATGGCTTTATGGACAGCTGGTTCTCAGGGGGCTGAGTTTTCCGTGGCTGGAAAAGTCATGTTGCCCAGTTGCTGGCCATTCCTGTTCTGCCCATTCCAACATGGCGGAACCTACAGGTCCCAGGCTCATGGGCCCTACAGCCTGTTCCTTCCTCTGTGCCTTCCCTTCTTCTGTCTGTCTCTAAGCCAGCAGAAATTTGATATTTCATGTCCCCACAAGTGGATGCCTAGTGGCTCTTGAACTTTACACCTCTGTCCTTACTCCATCATTCCCAAAGGAAATGTGTGGCCAGGTGTGGTGGCTCACACCTGTAATCCCAGCACTCTGGGAGGCCAAGGCAGGTGAATCACCTGAGATCAGGAGTTTGAGACCACCCTGAGCAAAAGTGACACTCTGACTATACTAAAAACAGAAAAAGTAGCCAGGTGTTGTGACAGGTGC
Organism: Loris lydekkerianus; assembly: GCA_963574355.1. Lineage (NCBI taxonomy): Eukaryota > Metazoa > Chordata > Mammalia > Primates > Lorisidae > Loris > Loris lydekkerianus. Next base: position 39,657 of record CAUYPK010147289.1, read on the forward strand.
CTACAAGTCCCAGCTACTTGGGAGGCTGAGGCAAAAGGATTGTGCCCAAGAGTTCAAGGTTGCTGTGAGCTATTATGACACCACTGTATTCTACCCATGGCAATGGAGAGAGACTGTCTCAAAAAAAAAAAAAAAAAAGAAAAAAAAAGAAAGAAAGAAAGAAAAAAAAATGTGTATTGCTAGTTTTATTTGACATTGCTCCCACTGAACGCTGGTATAGGACTCTGGGTCCTGGGTGGTCTCTGACACCCTCATAGGACTGAGCTCCTCTCTGTCAACTTCTGCAGGGACAGAGGTGGCATCAGCAGGACACCAGGACAACTGGAGGCAGGAAGAGGGAACAAAGGCCTGGCCTTGCCCGGAGCAGAGTGAGCACCTCCTTACACAGAGGCTGGCTGGATTTGAACAGCCTAGTCCCATCCCTGCCTTAGAGCTGCCGAGACACCCACGCTTCTGTGGTGAAAGGCAATAAAACTCTTCTCTTATCCCAGGGATGAGAAAGGGAAGTCTGGGGAATTCCTTGCAAACAGCCTGGAAGGAGGCATGGGCAGAAAAAGCTCTGGGGAGCAAGACCAGGCCCTGAACCATCCCTTTCTGTGCGCTTGAGTCTGTCCCTGTCTGCCCTTTGTATGGTGAGCGCCTTCATGACAGCCCATATATTCTGCTGTTGTCACCCAGTGCAGTGGCTCACTCTTTGAATACTTTTTAAATGAACAAATAGCGTCAGACACTTCTGTCCCCTGGATATGTTCAGTTCTCACGAATCTGGGGTTCAAATAAAGGCATGTTAATATTAATACTGTCTTCAGTCACAGTTATCCCAGTCAACTGCAGAAGCCTCCCCTGCTGTCAGGAGAATTGGGGAGATCTCCCAGGAGGGGTCGTCTTGGCTGTTACTGGATTAGCTGCTGGCTCTGCCATTAGCTCCCTGCCGCGAGGCCCCTCAGCGCTCCCTGGGCTCTGCTGTGGGAATGTTGTTGCTAGGGAAATGGCTGAGCTGGATGTGCTGTGGCCCTAGCAGAGCTGCTACCAAGGCTGCTCTGTACCCCGAGGCTCTGATCCTGCTGGGCCTCTCTCCCTGCTCTGCACAGAGACAACAGAGCCGTCCCTCTACACTGAGGACAAATGTTCTGATGCTGTCAGGGGAGGCTGTACGGCTGGGCGGCTGTGGCTCCCAACAGTACAGAGTTTAGTAAGTTAGTTCCTGAGTCCAGTGGCTGTGTCAGGGCAGCAGCAGCTTCCACACGCTGCCGTTGCTCCTCTGCTGCGAAATGCAGCCAGATCCTTCTTCCTTTAGGATTAATTCTCTCTCTAGGGGCACGTACTTTTTTATTGCTACACAGAAAATTACCACAAATATAGTGGCTTTTATCCTGGGTAAATAGCACAGGACTGGCCCAAGCTGGGTGCCATATGGGGTCCTATTTGGCACCACATTCTCCCAGTAGCAGCAATTAGCTCAGAGTTCTGTGGGTCAGAAGGCCAGGTGGGCGCAAGTGTGTTCTCTGCTGAGAGTCTCAGGAGACAGAAGTCAAGATCTCGGCCTGCCTGGGCTCCTGTTTGGAGGCTCCAAGGAAGAATCTGCTTCTAAGATCTCTCAGGTGATTGGCAGGACCTTGTGGTTGTAGGACTGAGTTCCCTGTCTCCCTGCAGGCTCTCAGCGGGACTGCCTTCCTTTCCTCAAAGCCAACAGCCTTGTTTCTCCCAGGGTCCATCTGTCTCCGCGCCTGCAGGAGCATGTGAATGCCCCCAGTGCTTCTGCCAGCATCTGGGGATTTCCTCATCCGCCAGCAACTGGGGAAAGCTCGTGTGATCAAATCAGGCCCATCTGGATCTTTCTGTCTTAAGGTCAACTTTGCCATATGATATAATCACAGGCATGATGTCTCAGCATATTCATAGGCCCCGGGAATTAGGATGAGATCCTGATGGTGAAGGGTGGGTGTTTTAGAGATGCTGCCTGCTGCAGGGGCCATCACACATCCCAACATCCTAGCCTCTTCCAGACCCGCTCCTCCACCCATCTTTCATATCCAAATGCACCCAAACCTCAGTTATGGACAATATTCAAGGAGACACTTAGCAATCGGTGGATACTTAGGAGAAGGATGCCACCCAGTTTCACTCTTGGGATGCGTCTGAGTCTTGTCTCTGGCCAGATGAGATGCCGTGTAAGCCTGGACCCACCCTGTGCTAAGGACTTGCTGTGTATTATCCCCAAAGGTCCTGACAACTGTCCCCCAAGTGGGCATCACTGTCCCTGATGGTAAGACACCCAAGAGGGTATTAGAGGTTGAGTTTGATACACTAGGACAGACTAGAGCCAAGATTTGAACTCAGTTCTGACCTCTTTGTTTTGCATTTTAAATGTTATGTCCCTCTCACTGTTTTATTATGAAAATATTGAAACATACAGAAGAGACTAAAAGATAGTAAGCCACTTCTACTTCTACCTGCTTCCAACTGGTACAACACTTTCCCATATGTGCTTTCTATCTGCCTCTATATCTCCCTCTATACACGCAGACACTTATAAATGTATCTTATATTTATAATATAAAATGCCAGACCATTTCCAATGGAGTTGAAGATATGACACATCACTCCTAAATTCTCCAGCGTGAATCTATGAGTAAAGGACAATCTCTCACGATACCACCATGTACCACACCATGTTCTCCTCAAGTGCCCCACAAGTGTCTTTTATGGCTGTCTTTGTTGTGTTTTGCCTTGCGACATGCAGAATTGGCCTGTCCTGAACCCCTGAGTCAGAGTGAGGTGAGTGGGCTGCGAGTGAGACCAGAAGGTTCACCTGGGCCGTGAGTGGGCCTCAGAGCTCTGCTTCCTGATGGGCCCTGCTGTTTGGACTGTTGACAGGGGTTCTGGGGGAAGGAAGCTTATGTTTCTAGGCCTCTGTCTAAGCAAAGGAATGGAGGAAGAGCCGCAAACATGAGCCCCATAGTGAATTTCCTCAGTCACTGACCTTGATCAGACAGCAGCCCTGGACGTGGCTGTGCCTGTCCCAAGGCCTGACTGTGCTCCCCTGTTCCTATGCACCCCGGTCCTTCACGCCAACCTCGTCACTCTCCACCTCTGATCATTTGGGGTTTATTCCTGACCACAGGTGAGGGCAGAACAGTGCTTGGGAGTGCCTCATGTACAGGCACTGTCACCAGGGATCAGGAGGCCACATGTGGGGAGCCCAGCAGGTGCCAAATTAATGACAAAATCAGTCAAAGAACAGAAGGAGTTTAAACATGCCCAAGAAAGCCAAGTTCCTTGAGGGCAAGCTCCAAGTTTATGTTGATTTCTAATGCTGTGACAGCACCTGGCACAGAAAACCCCAAGTAGAACTTTATTTAACAACATTTAAGTCAGTGGTTCTCAAAACTGGCTGTCATGAGAATCATGTGGGAAATGTAAATACCTACTAATTCCAACATCACCCCTCCAAATTCTGGATTACCGTATATACTCGAGTATAAGCCGCGTTTTTTCGGCACAAAATTTGTGCCGAGTTTGGGTTTTTTGGCACAAATTTTGTGCCGAAAAACGCGGCTTATACTCGAGTATATACGGTAATTGGTCCAGGGTAGGATACTGGCCTTGGCTGTTTAACTCCCCAGGTGATTTACATGTACACTCTGGCTGGGACCAACTGTGCTAAATGGATGAATGAAAGTACGTGATATGGAAAGACATGATCCTGTGCGCATATTTTAGCCTCTGTGGGGGCTCAGGAGTCTTCCCACTGCTCTTAGGAGAAAGTCCAAAGCCCTTTGCACAGTCCCCAAGTCCTTATGTGAACTGCATCTGCCCAACTCCCTGCACAGACCACATCTGGCACCCCTCTCCCTTTGTGCCCTGACTCAGTTTTCCCTGGCTTTCTGCAAGTGCCTGTGGTGTACTGTGGTGCTTCCTCCAGCTGGCTGGGCCCTGCTGTGCCCTGCTCTCTGCCACGCTGCCCTCCCACAGCTGCCTCCTTGTCAGTCACCCTTCATGCTCCCCGGAAGCTGTTCTGAGCTCACTGCAGACCAGATCAAGGCCAGTCTTCCAACTCCCACAGCACCCACTGCTCCAGGGGCCCTTACTACCATTTAACATTTCTGTACCATTTGTTGAGTGGCTGTTCTTGCAGAACTGCTGTCTCCAGCAAAGGAGAGGCCAGGACCTTCCCCTCTACTGTCATGGCCCTGGCGTGGCACATAGTGCTTACACAGAGGAATTCAATAATTCTACAAAATGAATGACTGTTGAAACAATAAAAGCAATTTTGCCTGTGAATTCAAAAGCTCAGGGATCAAAAGCTTGCTCTTGCAGCTAAGTGGCTTTATAGCCTGGGGAGAATTTTCTTGACCTCTGACTCCTTTTCTCCTCTTAAGGTTGCAGTGGGGACTAAAAATGACAATTTATATAAGGCGCTCACTCTAGGGCCTGCCACATATTGGGATGTCCAACAGTGCTAGCTTTCTTTTTGCTCCTTCAAAGAATGCCCATAATCCCCAGAGGGAGTGGAGTGAACATATGGATTCCGTCTCACTCACACAACAGATGGATACCTAGGCAGGGAGGAAAGGAAAATACCTTAAGACTGGACTGGTTGGACAACAACTATGGCGGCTGCCGGTGGTAGATTTGAAAGTGTGAAGAGTATTGAGGAGCGTTAAGAACAGACCCAGATCGCCAGGGCCAAGATGCTGCGTCAGGCTAAAGCCAATTTTGAAAAAGAAGAAAGACATAAAGAACTTAAGCGACTTCAGGATGAGGATACATGGATGCTACCTGATGTGAATGAGTGAATTGATCAATCCTCACACGAACACTCTGTGAAGAAAGAGAAGAAAAAAGACAAACACTCGAAAAAACTAAAAAAGAGAAGAAAAAAAAGAGCAAGAAACAGAAATGTGAAAAAAACAATGAGTCATCTGACAGTTCATCAAGCTCTGAAGATGAGTGGGTTGAAGCTGTTCCACCTCAGACTCTTTGCAAGGAAAAGGCCTGGAGAGTGAAAGGTGAAAAGTCAGAACAAAAAGATGATGAACAAGTTATTCAGAGGGATGAATGGATGACTGTTGATTTTATGTCTGTTAAAACTGTGTCATCATCATCACTCAAAGCTGAGAAGGAAACAATGAAGAGAATAGAGCAAGAGAAAACTCAAGCACTTGAGCAGTCCAAACTCCTGGAAAGAGAATTGAATCCATATTGGAAGGATGGTGGGACAGGTCTTCCCCCAGAAGACTGTACTGTACCATTGATTACTAAAGTCTCAGTGATAGAAGATGGTGGATTGAGCTGGCTAAGGAAGTCTTACCAAAGAATGAAGGAACAAGCTGAGAAACAAAACAGAAATTTGAGGATGTTGTAGCTGAAAGATACGGGTCAATGGAAATATTTCAGTCGAAATTAGAAACAGCTGAAAAAACTGTATCTACAAAAGAAGATTATAGACGAGAACAGTGGAGGAAACCAGCACCTTCAGATAAAGCACAAAATAGTCAAGAAAGTAGAAAATCAGACTTAGTAAAACATAATAGTTCAAGGGATAGATACACTATAATGGATATTACAAACAACAGCAATAAAGGGAAGTTTAGTAGTGATGAAAAAGGTAAGAAATCTGAATCTTTAGAAACATGTGGGTCTGGGAATTGAACTTTGATAAGTGCTGGTCTACTGTGAGCCAGGCACTATGTGAGGAAGAAATTGGTATGTGATGTGATCTTCGGCCTTGAAGAGCCTACCTTCTAAATAGGATCTATTCTTAACTGAGGAAGATACAAGTGTGAAGCTGTGTAGACCTGATGCCAAATGAGTGTGAGAAGTTCAGAGCAGGGGAAATCATCAGGAGCTGGAAAGCTAGGAAGCTTTTAGTTGAACTCTTAAACTTTTGTGGTTATTTGA